>OZ023236.1:9332963-9479370 GCA_964006365.1 Trididemnum miniatum | reverse complement strand
ACGCTTGAAAAAGTGACAAAAATTGGTGCCTCCTCCCTGAAAAAATTGTGGATACGCTTGTGACTTGAAACAATTTCAAAACGCTTATTTACGCCCGTTTCCGGGTCTAAACGTCTTTGCATCTAATAAACATTCAACCTAATTCGGAATTACATCCCCCCAACCAAAACTTTCTGGATTCACTTCAGTATACAGCAGTGGGTCTCAAATTTTTTTCAAATTTCGACTTTGCAGTCCCAAAGGATATTTTTCTATCACTCACGGTCCTTTATTATTAAGCATAAATTTCCACGCAAAATCAATGCAAGAGCAAAAAAGGTCATCAAGTATGCAGATGTGCGATTTTTCACGCAAATACAAGTGAAGAGCAAAAAAAGTCGTCTCGTCCGCAGATGTACCATTTTCCACGCAGAATCAAGCAAAGAGTAAAAATTAAAAAATTTAAGCAGTCACGTCCGCACAGGGGCACAGCCAGCGGAAGGTTTAGGGGGGGAGGCATATTAAATTACAATAGGTCAAGAACTTCAATAAAATGACTTGCTCAGACCACGGCGTTAGACCCACGCTGTCTTCCCGTCAGGGCTGGCGCCAAGCAGGGGCCTGCTCCTCCCCTAAATTGACAAGTTTGCCCCCTCAATCAAAAAGTTTACTCGTTTGAAGACAGCGGCTTTTGCGCCATACTTTAAAATTCTCACCCCCTTCATGACAAACGCTTGGCTTCCTAATCCACAATTTTTTCAGGGAGGAGGCACCAATTTTTGACACTTTTTCAAGCGTGTTTTTATCTGGCAAAGTTAATTTTCACCAACTTAAGTACCAAAAACGACTTTAGGGGAGTCCGAGAGCAGGGCATGCTCCCCGGAACATTTTTGAAAATTTGCATACCGCAATGGCCGTTAAATGCTTTCTAAACAATTTGTAAGGAAAGTTTGTCATGTTTTTGGCCCTTAACTTTGAGTGCTTCACCAATGATTCATTTTGTTCGCACAGTTTCGATTTTATTCGTGGTCAATGCGACCAAGGGATATTGTTATGAAGAGGTTGAAAATTAAGGAAAAGTCTCATCCAAAACATTGTTCAAAATGGCTGGTTGGGGGGATGCATACGCAGCGTACCCCATACCCCCCACCGTTGCATAATAACAAAAGATGGCCTCAAAGTCAAGAGAGATGTTTTAAACTAAAAATACCGAAGAGTTAAGGCACGATTGTTGTAAGGAAGTCAAAGGAATGTTTCCTGGTGAATCTCGTAAAACGATATTCAAATGTTAGCGATTCAGTTCTTGTTTGAGCTACAGCACGTAGATCAGTTTGGCTTAAAATCGTTCAGCTTTCTTTTTACGGAAGGTTTTTACGGAATGCCCCGGACCTCCCTAAAACCGTTACTGCCCTCATTTTGCTTCAAACTAACTCAGTCGGAATTTCTACGCTCAAAAATGTCAAATTTTGGTGCCGTCCCCTTTAAAAATTCTGGTTACGTTTCTGGCATGAAAACATTAATTTTAGATAGCTTAAACGCCCTTTCTCGAATCCAAACGTCTTCGCAATTAGCTAACATTCAAACTAAATCAAAACTGCATCCTCCACTAAAATGTGCTGGATCCGTAACTGGTTAGGTTATGTTTGTTTAAGGGATATTTTGAACAAGGCTGTGAACTTGAACTCGAACTCGATCATTTTGCCGAACTCGAACTTGAACTCGAAAAATAAAAATCCTTGAACTCGACCTTGCAAATGTCTCTTCAACTCAAACTCGAATTCGGTTAAAAATCGATCGAGTTTGCAGCTCTGGAGCCAACCAGGGATCAGAAACACAAGGCATGCAACATTAACAAATCCACCGTCTGCTGTTCTCAGTAAACACTGCTCGCGAGCTAAAAAGTAATTCATTACTCAAGAAAAGTCTGGAAATTAATAGGGATGTGCCGGATACTGGATATATATCCGGCACTATACTGCGCTATCCAGAATTTCCGGCGCTTTTTGAGGTATCCGGTATCCAGCCGGATACAGGATAGTTTTTAAGTTCACGAAAATTGCGTAGACCAGACTCGGTAAAAATAAAATTTACCGTTTCGATCTACAATGTGAAAAAATTTAATGCAAATTTGAAAACTTTAATTTCGTTTAGACTCTCTACAAAAAGTAGAACCGAGTTCAAACCTTAGACTACGTTGGAAATTTTTTATATCCAGTAGATTTAACTTTAGTTAGCAAGTTTGTTTTTTCGTATGGCGCTGTGAGTTTTGTCATCAGGAAAGCCACGTCAATGGTGTAGTAGTAAGACAGTATAATTAATCGGCTTCAAACCGAGACGGTATAAGTTTGATGACCACCATCGTTATATCACTCGCAAAGACCATGCAAGTAATTTACGTTTAAATGCCTGTCTTCTGTCCTATAATTTGCGCGTTCGTCTTTTGTTCAAAATGAAAAAACAGATGTAAGGAGCGGCCGACATACTGTAGGTGCCAAATTTTTTTTGAAAGCCAACAGCGGGGGGAGAGAATTTTTATAGAAACTTTGTTTTCTACGTTTAAAAAATGACATTGAAGGTACCAGTAGCGTTGTAATGGATGTGCTTCTGCTTTTAAATGTTGTGCGGTGTTGTAACGTTATAAGTTGAAGCTTTTAATTCAACGTTCTTAGTTCATCAATTGGCTGTTTGTGTTAAAACTTCGACGTGTTTTACCCATCATTGCAGATTTACCGCAGGATCGATTATTTGCAGTGACTTTATGGTATTTATAAACTATAAACCTTACGGTTATTAGCAGCTCTGATGATAGCGCAAAACATAATGAAAATGCAAACTTGCCATTTTCCGACCGCTTAGAGAAGGGGTTAACGACATATCGCTCTACTGTAGGTGTGGTAGGCTCGCCACTGTTGCAACGTTTTTTTCCGGGTTCGAAATTGTGTTGCACAGGCGCAGAAATGGGCTCCGCCACTTGTTACATGCTTCGGCGCAATACCGCGAGTATAATGACGATTTGATCTTATTTGAAGTTTGCTTTCGATGGGTATCACAAATTGCTCACAAGCACAAAGCCGCAAACATCAACACAATGTGTGGTAATCGTCAACTCGATCGCTTTACTCGTAAAATCACGCCGCTGACGCAGGCCACACTCCTTAGACTATTTTCGTCCCATAATAATTATTGCTGTATTTCGAAATATTTATTGGTTCTTTTTATTGTGTTTCTGACTGCTAAGGACAGGTAGCGCCAGGGATAATTGGGCTGATGTTTTATTTCACCATTATTGTTTCATTTTTCATCAGGCCTGGCGCCAAGGGGCAGGGGACTAGCCCCCCCGATTGACATGCTTGCCCCCCCTTCAACAAGCTTTTTTTTTGAAGACAGCAGTTTTTGTGCTTAATTTCAAACTTTGGCCCCTCCAAGTCGACTGCTGTGGCGCAGGCTCTGTTCTCCATCCTACCTCTGATGCTGAGTAATTACTGTTTTATTGAATTTTTGTTTGTCTCGTCCGAGTATCGAACTTGATCTACCAACTGCGTACCGAACGCTCAAACACTGAGCCAACCAGGGCTACGAACTCGAACTTAAACTCGAACTCGCTTGAACTCGATCGTTTTTGCCAAAGTCCAACTTGATCTCGAAAAACAAATTTTTTTTAACTCGAACTCGAAAAAAAAAACAATCGAATTCGAGTTCACTAATTGAGTGCTTTAATTTTATTGATTTAAATCTATCAAAACGAAGTTTAGCCTATACTTTTGATTTTTTGTTATACTGTAGATTGAATGATCGCAAATTTGCAATTTAGGTAGGCTACCGATACTGCAATGGCATTTCATTTTGCATTGTCTCATTGAAACTTATTTATTGCATCATAAACGGTGTTCGGTGATATCTTAATGAAAATGCAGCTGCACTGCAGCAACAGTTACTGCTGTTTGTGCGGTGCTGCAACTTCTGTTCCAACTGTTACTAAGTGGGTCAGGGGCGGATCCAGGAATGGGGGATCTTTTTCAACAATGCTTTTGATGAATACAATTTTTGCATAATGTCGAACCTCTTCGACTACAATAATTCCTGCGCTTTATACCGGTACACAGAAACCGAAAACGTGCGAAATTTACCCATCATTTTTTTATTAATATTACCATACCATCATTACTATACCATACCATACCATCATCAAATATTACCATACCATCATCATTGCGAAAATGCGAAATTTACTCATCACTGCAGATTTACCGCAGGATCGATTATTTGCAGTAACTTTATGGTATTTATAAACTATAAACCTTACGGTTATTAGCAGCTCTGATGATAGCGCAAAACATAATGAAAATGCAAACTTGCCATTTTCCGACCGCTTAGCAAAGGGGTTAACGACATATCGCTCTACTGTAGGTGTGGTAGGCTCGCCACTGTTGCAACGTTTTTTTCCGGGTTCGAAATTGTGTTGCACAGGCGCAGAAATGGGCTCCGCCACTTGTTACATGCTTCGACGTAATACCGCGAGTATAATGACGATTTGATCTTATTTGAAGTTTGCTTTCGATGGGTATCACAAATTGCTCACAAGCACAAAGCCGCAAACATCAACACAATGTGTGGTAATCGTCAACTCGATCGCTTTACTCGTAAAATCACGCCGCTGACGCAGGCCACACTCCTTAGACTATTTTCGTCCCATAATAATTATTGCTGTATTTCGAAATATTTATTGGTTCTTTTTATTGTGTTTCTGACTGCTAAGGACAGGTAGCGCCAGGGATAATTGGGCTGATGTTTTATTTCACCATTATTGTTTCATTTTTCATCAGGCCTGGCGCCAAGGGGCAGGGGACTAGCCCCCCCGATTGACATGCTTGCCCCCCCTTCAACAAGCTTTTTTTTTGAAGACAGCAGTTTTTGTGCTTAATTTCAAACTTTGGCCCCTCCAAGTCGACTGCTGTGGCGCAGGCTCTGTTCTCCATCCTACCTCTGATGCTGAGTAATTACTGTTTTATTGAATTTTTGTTTGTCTCGTCCGAGTATCGAACTTGATCTACCAACTGCGTACCGAACGCTCAAACACTGAGCCAACCAGGGCTACGAACTCGAACTTAAACTCGAACTCGCTTGAACTCGATCGTTTTTGCCAAAGTCCAACTTGATCTCGAAAAACAAATTTTTTTTAACTCGAACTCGAAAAAAAAAACAATCGAATTCGAGTTCACTAATTGAGTGCTTTAATTTTATTGATTTAAATCTATCAAAACGAAGTTTAGCCTATACTTTTGATTTTTTGTTATACTGTAGATTGAATGATCGCAAATTTGCAATTTAGGTAGGCTACCGATACTGCAATGGCATTTCATTTTGCATTGTCTCATTGAAACTTATTTATTGCATCATAAACGGTGTTCGGTGATATCTTAATGAAAATGCAGCTGCACTGCAGCAACAGTTACTGCTGTTTGTGCGGTGCTGCAACTTCTGTTCCAACTGTTACTAAGTGGGTCAGGGGCGGATCCAGGAATGGGGGATCTTTTTCAACAATGCTTTTGATGAATACAATTTTTGCATAATGTCGAACCTCTTCGACTACAATAATTCCTGCGCTTTATACCGGTACACAGAAACCGAAAACGTGCGAAATTTACCCATCATTTTTTTATTAATATTACCATACCATCATTACTATACCATACCATACCATCATCAAATATTACCATACCATCATCATTGCGAAAATGCGAAATTTACTCATCACTGCAGATTTACCGCAGGATCGATTATTTGCAGTAACTTTATGGTATTTATAAACTATAAACCTTACGGTTATTAGCAGCTCTGATGATAGCGCAAAACATAATGAAAATGCAAACTTGCCATTTTCCGACCGCTTAGCAAAGGGGTTAACGACATATCGCTCTACTGTAGGTGTGGTAGGCTCGCCACTGTTGCAACGTTTTTTTCCGGGTTCGAAATTGTGTTGCACAGGCGCAGAAATGGGCTCCGCCACTTGTTACATGCTTCGACGTAATACCGCGAGTATAATGACGATTTGATCTTATTTGAAGTTTGCTTTCGATGGGTATCACAAATTGCTCACAAGCACAAAGCCGCAAACATCAACACAATGTGTGGTAATCGTCAACTCGATCGCTTTACTCGTAAAATCACGCCGCTGACGCAGGCCACACGCTTGATAGTTTCCTTCTCACTTTTTACGTAGCTTGAGCGCAAACTTTCGTCAAAACAATGCTAAGGTTTTGCGCTGTTACATTTTGAAACTGTTTTAGCTACTTTGCAATGTGCATGCACTCAACTTTTAATATATTAATGAAAACACCCCGGAGGCCAGGCATACGCTATGTCTCCCTCTTCGGTATTATAGACCGGAAGAAGCACTGCTCCTGGTCCCGCCGATTAGACGCCTATAGTGGCCGACCGACTTGTCGTCCGATTTTCGGCACACTCTTGACCAAAATCGACACTTTTAACCCTATCTTGGGCGGGGTATTTGTACTACCTATTTTGGGCGGGGGGGGGGGCAAATTTGCCCCCCTATCTAACTCGTTACTGGAAAGAGCTAGAGACTTGATTTTTTGCACACTGATAGCTCCTCACCAAAATTTTTGAAATTTGGTAAAAAAAAATTGGTGACGTCATCATCGTGACCATGACGTCATCATATTACTTGTTTTTTACCTTTTTTTTAAAAAACGCTGTTTATGTTGCAAAGTTATGATCCAGTCAAGGTTTTTCCATAACTTCAAAACAGCTTCATAATTTTTATGATGACGTCATCAAATCGTGACGTCATCGTACTGCTTAATCTGCATCTTTTCTCTAAACAACGCTGTTTTTATTGCAAATTCATGATCTAGTCAAGGTTTTCCGTAACTTCTAATTGTTTCATGATTTGTATTCAAGAAAGAAAAAAACGAAAAAGAAAAGAAAAAACGAAAATAAAAACGAAAATAACAAAACAAAACAAAAAAGAAAAAACGAACAACAAAAAAAACGACTCAGCTACTCAGTGCAGTTGCGGCACACTAGAATGAAACGAAAATAACAAAACAAAACAAAAAAGAAAAAACGAACAACAAAAAAAAACGACTCAGCTACTGAGTGCAGTTGCGGCACACTAGAATGCTATGCTTGAGGCAAACACTAGACTTGCATTTTTCACAAACATGTTTTACTTTGGCCAACTTGTCTTTCATACATTTGTGCCCAGTAGCGACGCGAATTTGTTCTAGACACAATTGGCACCGCTTTCTTCCAACAGTTCCTGCGGGTCTACTGATCGGATGGTACAAGTAGAAGCCTCTGAATCAGGGTTGAGAACATATCTCATGGCAGCCAGCGTAGGCTGCTGGAGGCCGATGGGGTTATGGTATAGCGAAGTGACATGGGGCCTAATCAGGGCTTCTGCGTGTTTCCACACGTATTCAAAACTCTTCATTCGGTTGTTGGGGTGAAAATCCCTGAAGATTGTAAACGAATTAGTTTTCGCTGTGTCTAACATATAAGCCAAAGTGTTCATCGTCCAACGCCGCGTCTTGAATTTGGTGGTGAAATGACCTGAGATCATATCCATGACGTCAACACCACCCTTTGTTCGGTCGTAAAAGGCGATCACATGTGGTTTGCGTCGAGCATCTTTCGTGATCTTTACGTCGTTGTGCATCGTGCTCAGTACGAGGACATTGCGCTTTCCAGACCTCTTTTGCACAACGTAAGAGACAAGAAGAAGTTTGTGACTTTCTGCAAACACATACATAGTTGACAGATCTTCTCTATTCTTCATTTCTTTGACTTCTGCAGGAATGCCAATCCTGTTTGCCCTCATAGTGCCAACGAGAGTAATTTTTTTATCCAAAAGATATTTCGCCACTGGAATGCTCGTAAAATACCTGTCCATGCTGATGTTCCTGCCCGAGATGTCAACATGCTGCCTCAAGTTCTCGACCAAATACTTGGTGTACGAGTCAGTTCCAGTGACATAGTACCGGTTTGGATTTTCCGGTTTACCCGCATATGGCAAAGTGAAATAGGTGTATGGTAGGGTGCTGTCTGAAATACTTCTGTGCAGCAACCCGTACTTTGCGGGTTTATTGGGATTGTACTGCTTCAACTTTATATGCCCGCGATATGGATACAAAGTTTCGTCAATCGCCAGATACGGAGATGGCACTCGAGCCCTTGCGCAATTACGATTAAATTCCTCAAAAATATCTCGCATGGCAGCAAATTTGTCTTCGACACAACGGCTCTCTCTGGTAGATGCATCATCAAATTGAGTAACCAAGCAGAGGAAGGAAAAACGTTTTCTGGACATGGTTGCACGAAAAGAAACGTTAGAAGACTTATGATAAAACACATCATGTATGTTTCTGAGATTTAGCTTCATTGCCCCTCGTAAATAAAAGAGTCCCAGGAAAGCACGAATTTCATTAGGGTTAGTGGATTTTACGTGCGTTAGTTTGTCATCCGATTCTATTTTTTCACCATACTTCTCCAAAAATGCATCTATTTTTTTGTTTGTATTATCAGTGATTTGCTTTATCATATTCTCTATGAAGAAGAGTTCAAATGCCGCAAGCGGAGTGATTCCGGTTGACTGGTATTTACGCATGACCGATCTAGCAGGTCCAGAAGTGTTTTCTAATGACGTTTTCGCTACCTCGTCTACCGCGAACGGATTTTTCAGTTGTCCAAGAGTACCTCGTTTGTTTGTCACTACTCACATATTCAAAAGTTTGGGAGGCTTGTGGAGGTAAATTGTCATAATTCTCTTCGTTCATCGTATCATCCACGGTGGGAAGCATGTTTTTCCTCACAATACGAGGATCCACTACGGCAATTTCGTCTTCATCTAAATTCTAAACTGTCATTAGGCGTTTCTTCTTCTACAGTTACTGCTTCTTCATCCCCAGATGAGTCACTGTCACAAAACACCACCTCAGTGTCACTTATTGTCCCTTCATCGTTTTCCAGTAACCTTCGAATTTCGTTTTCACTAAGAAAAGTAGTCCTACGCCGCTTTGAAGCGGAAGCCATTTTCAGTTTTAGAACTACCACTAAAAAGCAAATGTATATCAGTATTGGGCAACTTGAACAACAAAATAAGTTAAATTAGAACGAGTAATTTCCTGAAACGGTTTTTAGCACTGCCAAATAATGCTTAGCTGGCCTGATATTCTTTGACATGTTGAAGTTTTTGACCTAATCTAAATTCTTATTGACATTCTAAGTTTCTTACAAGTTTTTGACCAAATCAAACGCTTATTGACCTAATTCAATGCTTATTGACGTAGTTGGGAGAAACGACCTTTTACGTTATTTATTTGTAATATAGCGCCTACATTTTTTTTACGTTTGTGGTACCTAATTCGCTGACTTCGATTTTTTTTTCTTAGGTACCTTTGACAAAGTCGAGATTTGAACCCCTTACCCTTGCCCTATCACCTTGAAATTTACAGAGATGGTGTAGATATAAATAAACCTCAAAGTCAGTGAATACCAAGTAGAAAAGTTAAGCCGTTTTAGAAGAATTTAGAAAAAACCGACAGGGGGGGCAAATTTGCCCCCCCCCCGCCCAAAATAGGGTTAACACAATTCTTCTTACTCAAAATAAAGCCCAGCTTTGAAAACGTGTGGCTGCACAAACGCAGTACTGTATAGTGAATCGGAGTTGAATCAAAAGCGATCAGCAAGATGGTCATTGTATCAACTGAGTTCTTGCCGCTCGACCACATCGCCGATTGGGCCAACTTAGAGTAATGAAGTCCATTTTCAATGACGCAATGCCTTTGATAGTTTCCTGTGTGTCACATGATCTCATGCTATAGTTTCATGGCTCGCTGGTCGAGCAAACCGATAGCGTGGACAAAAACTATCAAAGTTTGGCTTAGTGCTACTATCCGATATCCGGACGGATACCGGATATCCGGTAAGTTAGATTTGCCGGGAATCGGGTATCCGGCTATCCGGCAAATTTGCTATCCGGCACATCCCTAGAAATTAACGAGGTCCGCAACTATTACGCAATAAAAAATGACGTGCGTTCTGAAAGATATTTATGCGCTCTTCGAGTCGGCAGCTATCCGAAATATAGCGAATGCGATTCGCTCCAGCCGTGAATCGAACCCGTCACTCACAAGCTTTTGCAATTTGCGGTGATCTATTTCAATAGTGGATGATCTACACACGATACAATCGCTATTTTCGTGATTAAAAACTCACTGGATGTTAAGCATTTATTATGTACACATTACACAACCAATCAGTAATGATTATCACGCTTTCATGAATTGGTATCTTGTTAGGGATTTTTCGTAAAGTGTCTTCCCAACGGCACCACAAGCAAGCATGTCGGTTTGTTTTCTACACGGTCCCTATAGGTTAAATGCTAGATGGGAAAACTGAACTTGTTTGCATCATCGTTTTGCCCGATTCGGAATCAAACCAGTATCGTCTCCTGAGCTAATCAAGTGGATGGGTATCAGCCGAAAGTGTGGGGGCACTAACAAATGATTAATGTGGTTTCAATTTCGTGCAATTTGGATGGTTCTGCACTTTACCTTACCTGGTTTTGGTTAGGCTTGCACAATGTACATTGCTTTGAATAAATAGCACATGGATGCGATGCTAATCTTCATGATCTTAATTAAAAAAGAAGTAGTACTAATTATAAGTTAAGTCAGCTAAGTGTAAATTATGTGACGTTTCTTAAGGTTTTCGCTGTAAACTTAGAGGCTTGATTGTGTTTGAAACTTAACTTGCTAAACTGAACGCATCAAGACATTTGCTACAACTCTGCTGCAACTATTTAGCTTTTATCAATACATGCCTGTGCAGTTTATAACCAAGAAATCAAGATCAAATATATGTAGCATTGACAAATAGCAGAACACTTTATAACAGTGGTTCTTAAACTTGTGGGAGGTATCAAACCGAACAAGTGTCATGCAGGTAAACACCGAACTCTTAGTTATAGCCAGGAGTGGATCCAGAAAATTTCAATGCGGGGGATACAATTCTGAATTTGGTTGAATGCTAACCAAGTACAAAGACGTTAGACGTTTAGCAGACCCGAAAAAAGGCGTAAATGATCCCTTTAAAAATGTTTCATGTAAGGAACATATTCAAAATTTTCACGGGAGTACAAAAATGTTAACATTTCTTAAACGTAGTTTTTTGAGGCAGAGTTAATTTGAAGCAAGTTGAGGAACAAGTATGGTTCTAGGAGGGCCCGGTGCCTCTTCCCATAGAATTTTTTTGAAAGTTTAGATACTGTTTTGGCCATTAATTGCTTTTTGAATAATTTTTACCGCAAATTTTGTTAAATTTTTTTGCTCCTAACTCTGAGTCCCTCACCAAAGTTGATGCATTTTGTTCGCATGTTTTGATTTGTGCGCGCTTAAGGTTTAAGAATCATTTTTAGCAGAAAGGTTCGAAATTATGGAAAAATTGTATTCATTAAAAGTATTATTGAAAATGGCTGGTGGAAGTGAGGATGCATCCGTCCATGATAATAACTTATAATTCAATAACTCTGAGTAAGTAAACTAACTTCAGCCAACAGTGAACTGTGATTTATAGCACATGAAATCTGTTTATTCAATGAAACGAAACTAACAGAACATGAATTCCTCTAATTTACTACAACTTTGCGCTTTTGGGCGTTTTTGTGTAAACTTATTCTGATTTTGGTCGAACCTCTGCTCTAGCTTCACCAAACCCCCGATGGGGTTCGGTCGAACCCAGTTTAAGAACCACTGCTTTAAAACGAATATTTTTACAAAAAAAAAAAAAAAACACTGAAGTACGAAAATAATAGCGACGTCAAACAAAGAACAGTTCAATGATAAATCAACTGGGCTGGTGGGGACAGTCTATCTAGACTTTGGTGTCTCTGTGGAAAAATTACAAGACTTAGGCAGCCCAAAGTTGTTAAGACTGACCCTAATGAAAGCGTTACATAATTGCATTCACTTCGCTAGATCTTTACAAAATCATATGCTTGTGCAACACTGATATAAAAACCAATGGTTTCCAATTAAGTTTTTCAGTTTATATCTGCTACTAGGTACCTGTATTAATGTTAACTGACTTTGCACTTCGTACCATAAACAATTAAACCGATCAGATAGCCCAGTGGGATAGAGCGTCTGTCTGCTTCTGGATTGGTAGACTTAGGGTTCGATTCCGAGTCGGGTCAAACCAATGACTTAATAATTGGTATTCACAGCTTCCCTACTTGACGTTCAGCATCAAAAGGACCGTGTGGAGAAAGCTGGCAAGTTTACTTGTGGTGTGGTTGGGAAGGACATTTAACGGGATTCCCCCATCTCGGTGTGGTAGACAGATGGCAGGCAACTCCTAAGCGAGCTCGTACAGCGCTTTGATCGCTTTTTCGTGATAGGAGGATAAATATGCCAATAATAATAACAATAATAACTGAGGTTATTTTCAAATTATATTGAACAGGAAATTCAACAGTAATTGAGGAGACTGCGAAGCGAGCTTGCACTCTTCGAGTCAGCAGCCACCCGTAATATAATGTCAAATGCGATCGGCTTCAGCCGCGAATCGAACCCGTCACGTAGGATCTGTCACCTGCGCGCGGTACCGCAGGCCATGTTGCTGACATAGGAGAAATAGTGGCGAAATAAAGATTATTCATGATGTTCAACTTTCCTTAACGCTGGATGTCGTAATTGGCAAAGTAATAAAAGGCATTAAAGAGGTAACTTTTTTACCTATTTCAGATCGTTTGATTTCTTCTTGCAATCACTGTAGCATGCCAAAAGTGTTCTTTGGAGGCGCAATGTTTGAAAAAACCTCTATTATTTTCAGTTGCATGCTTCCAACTACGACAGCCGTGACGTGTAAAAGTTGATTCACAGCGCAATCCTCGAGATTCAGAATCAAAATTGCGGCAAGGATTACCAAAATTTGGATCTAATATTACAGAATTCTCCAATCAATTCCATCTTTGATACCACGCAGCATTAAGACATTTTTACCAGGCCCCAAGCATGCTTACAGGATAAGAATGCAAGATAACTTGCTTCGGGCCATCATCACCCAAATATGCAATTAACTAACTAAATCATCAGCATCAGCAGAATTTCGTTTGCTCAAACACAGGGCCGAATTGATGGGAGGCTATGAGGCTAGAGCCCCAGGCAGGGGCGGGCCAGGTGAAAAAGTTGAATCGCATCTTCTACAAAATCAGCTGCTGACGTCATAATCAGATCAGAAAAAACTTAGGGACCCGAAATATTGGCTCCAGGACCCCCAAAATTTTAGTATGCCCCCCGGTCAAAAACCTACTTTAACCAAAGTAAGAAGCCCAAATATATTTTTATCTCAGGGCGAGAAATAATGTAGTAGCCTACTCGTACAGTGCAAACATGGAAATAGTCGAGTGCGATCAAGAAGCTGCCAAGTGACGTAATGTCTTCTCGTCGAAACAGCCGCCCGCCCAAAACAGAATTTACAATTTACAAAAAACGGGAATTATTGCTTAGATCAGATGCATATGCTTCAAATGCAATCAACGATAGTTCTAGTTATAATGAAATATTAGAACACAATTCAGATTTGTCAGACTATTGCTGAATTACAAAAGGTTTGTAGCTGGCTGTGAAATTTATCAACGAAAGTTTCCTATTTGATTAGGAATCGAGTTCCATAGTTTAGCCCCACTGAATTTAATAGATCGTTGTAGAAGGGCGGTTGGATCATGATTGATTAGGAAGTCGTTAAAGTTTGATCTTCTCGTATTATGTTGATGCGAAATCTTTATATAAGTAAAATATTTATTTTACACAGAGAGCAAAGAGCTTGTGGAAAATTCATACATAAATTTAGATAGATAGATACAAATAGAGGTTTTTATGCGTAAATTTACAGCAGATAATTAACGTAAATTTAGATTAATAGATACAGGTTTTATAAATAAATTTGAATAAAGTTTTTTCAAGATACCGGTAATCAAACATTTAAATTCAGCAATTTCTACTTTACAGATGTCTTCCAGCTGTAGTAGATGATATTTACGATAAACAGGAGACAGGAGTTATTCTTTCACGCCATTTGATTTTGCCAACTGCTCTCAAAGCTTTGTTTTGTACTGATTGCAAGATTTTGAGGTTCGATTTAACCGAGGAACCCAAACAATACCTCCATAGGTGACATGTGGTAGAATTAGATTAGAGGCTATACATCGTTAATAAAGTATTAGACGAAGCAATCTTGCTCAACTTGAATAAAACAGCCATTCCCTTTAGTATATTTTTTGCACGCTGTTTAGACCTATATGTTTTTTAGAATTTATAAACTTTAAAAGTGAAACTTCAAAATATTTCACTTGATTCACCTGCAGTAGCGAATCAAATTTGAAAGAGATCACGACATTACAGTATCAGAGCAATTTTTGCACTTCGGTGGAATCAACATGGCCGTGGATTTGCTGATAGTAACAGACAATTTATTTACATCATCTTTCAGCACTGTTTCATTCTGAGTCACAACTTTTTTCCTACTGGTTTGTGGAACTATTCGAGATAATTGAACGTGTATCGTCTGCGTAACGTCTGGGTTGAGTAATGAGCGCCTGAGAGAGATCATTAATGTAAATTAAAATACAATAATAATCCCAAAATAGAGCCTTGCGGAACACCGCATGAAATATGTTCGGTAGAGGATAATATTTCGTTAAAACATACAGTAGGCTACTCTTTGTCTTTTGAGTCAAATAATCACAAACGAGGTTATCACAAATGCCACGTATTCCATAATGCTTAAGTTTCGGAGAAGAATTTTGTAGTTAACTGTGTCAAATGCTTTTTTCAGATCGAGTGCTTAAATACAGGAAAAATCGTTTTTTGAGATGTTGTCATACATGGCAGTGATCATGTCTTGAACAGCACGAATCGAGTTACGTTTTTTCGGAAAGCATACTGATTGTTTATTAGCACCGACTACCGAGTGCTGATTAAAATAGCTTAAATGGTAGAAAGTGTTGCTTCAAGTAGCTCTGAGATGGTAGACAAAAAAAAAAATTGGACAAAACTTTTAAGCTTTAATTTTAGAACTATATTTGTGAACAGGAATCACCTTAGCATGTTTCATATAGCGGAGTGAAAATTCCTAGATTAAATTCATGACAATCCGATCCCAATGAAGTGAGTTAATGTGATGGGAACCAGATCGGGCGGCAAAGCTGTCGACTTAAGGGGGGCCAAGCGTTTATCAAATCAAATCAATTTGTTTTCATGATGCAAAAGCGCAGGGGGAAATGGTAAAAGACCAAATGGTCACCTCAGTTTACCGCACCCAAATGCAGCAGCTTTTAATTCATAAACAAATAGATAAAAAGAAAATACGATAAACTCATGACTTCAATCAGACTTTTAGGTTACAGGTCAACTTATAATAATACAACTTATAATAATATTACAAGTCAACTTATAATAATAGAGCTTCCACGCTCCCACCAATCTTTGGGGACATGAGTCTTGTCAGCAGGAACGTCCACCTCCATCTGTTCTTTGGTTAGCTATTCTGGTTGCGACAAATCAAGTGGCTTGTTACTAATATTACAGCATACACAGAACCCGCCGCGCAGCTCAAGTCCACTGCAGCCTCGGTCCTCAATTGGTTAGCTTTGGTATTTCGGTATTTTTCTTGGGATTTTTGCTTGGCAAGGCATCGGTTTGCAGTTGGTCAGGGTTGCTTTTGAACAATGTTCTCATCCCGCTGAAGTGACGGGAAGTTCTGCGCTCGCTTGTCACAATTTACTTGCTTATGCCCAATTTCGCCACAATATTTACAGGTAAACTTTTGACCTTTATAAGTCACATCGAGCTCGTTGCCGTCTATTTTAAAATAGCTGGTTAAAGAATTTTTTTCTAAAACATCTTTTTGCATAATAAGAATTCTTACGCCCGATACTAGGCCATTGCGACACTTTCTTTGTAAGACCTTTATTACAGGTCCGAATGCATTTTGAAAAACTGATTTGATACGCTCGTTTGGCATGGGAATGGGTACCCAACCTACTACAACGTTAACGTTATCCTGTTCGTATAATTTCACAAAAGCAACTGCATCCATTTTTTGCAGTTTTTCACGTAACTCCCAAACGTCTTTTCTTGTCTTGCATGTAACGTCGATCGTGCCTGCTTTCATTTGTGCAACTCCTGTCAATTTCAGTATAGCGTACTGTAACTGTTTGGGAAAAGTAATTGCTTCTTGTCTTTTCATTATTTGCTTATGCCTAAAATTCAAGCAGTTGAGTCTTCTCGTTTTAGATTCAAAGCTGTGAGAAACAGAATTATCTTTCACAGCTTGGGCGTAGCTGAGACTTTGCATTTTCTTGCTGCTTACAAGCCAACTCGAAGCTGGCAGAACAATACAGGCATTTTGGACTTACTGTCGGCTATCTTTTTTATTTGTGGGTATTTTGTCCCCAAACTTGGTGGGAACATGTATCATAGTTGTTTATGCCGAGTGATAAAAAAAATCTCATAAACGAAAAGATTGGACTTACTGTGCTTTTGATTTGGACGACAGCATTGAACTACGGAAGGGTTTGAACTAGCAATCCAATATTCATTCTGTCCACATGATCACTAGTGCATCATAATGGCCGTATATTTACAGTATGTGATGTACCCAACACAAGCAGAACCTCACATTCTTAATCTATTTGCCTGTCTTCACGAACCCGATTGCTAACCACATGTCACAAGCGAAGTCGTGACGAGAATCGAACCCAGAACTAGTGAAGCGCTTCCCTATATACGCTGCGCTCTTAGTAATCGAGCTTGTGCAGGCTAAATGATATCGAAATTGTACACTTTTAAAACTTTTTCGATCGATCACCAGTACAATTTGCCTGACTTTGCGAATGGATTTTAATCACTTTCGGCGCTACATTTCCTGGTAGCTGAAATTTATTCATTCATTTTCGCTTTATTCGGCATTATTTTATTGGCTGAAAAACTGATTTGATACGCTCGTTTAGCATGGGAATGGGTACCCAGCAATTCTAAAAATCAACTTTGTCTTTTCACCAACAAACCAGAACTTTTCAACGAAAATGTTAAATGTCTCTGTCATGAACAAGTACCAAACATAATAACATTATTGATACATGCATAGGCCCACATGTTTTTTGGTTAGTTTAAATCAGTCATTATTTCGGAGTTCTTGAGGCAAGCTTTATTGGTACCTCACGTCAAAAAAGCAGTTAATTTAATATATAATACTATTCGGGTAAAATTCATTCTGCTTTGGATTACCAATCAATCTATGTATAATGAATACTTGCTAAAACTCTATCACTCACCAAAAATCTCGATTTTGCTCTGGCGTCCGGCCCGATTGAAGCCCGAAAATTTTTCAAAATCCAAGCTCGAACCCAATCCGACACGAAACGTCCGAGCCCGGTAGACAACTATGGGCCAGGCAAAGATGCCTTAATGCTGCTGCGTGGTAACACAGAATATGGAATTGATTGGAGAATTCTGTAAAGTTAGGTGCAGATTTTTGCTTTTCTTGCCGCAACTTTGAATGTGAATCTCTAGGAATGCGCTGTAAATCATCTTTTACACGTCACGGCGATCGTGATTGGAAGCATGCGACTGAAAATAATAGAGTTTTTTCAAACATTGCGCTTCCAAAAAATACTTTTGGCATGCTACAGTGATTTGCAGAAGAAATCGAACTATCGGAAATAGGTAAAAAAGATTACCTCTTTAATGAATTTTATTACTTTGCTGATTGCGACATGACATTGCGACAGCTCAGATAGCGGAGTGGTAAGAGCGCCTGCGTCGGTAGCTGTAGACTCGAGTTTGATTCCAAGTCGGGTCAAATAAGTGACTTTAAAATTGGTATTCACCGCTTTCTTGCTTGACGCTCAGCATTGAAAGGACAGTGTGGAGAACAAGCGGGCAAGTTCACTTGTTGTGCCGTTGGGAAGGGCACTTAGCAGGATTCCCCTATCTTGGTGTAATAGACAGATGGCTGGCAACTCCTAAGTGAGCTGCTCCTTAGCGCATTGATCGCTTTCTCGTGATTGGAGGATAAATATGCAACTTATTACAATACAAATATTTTTTTCGTAGAAATATTTGTTTTACTGTAAAGCAGTGGTTCTTAACCCTTATCAGCACAGCGATTTTGGGTACCTTACTCGGCACATGTGCTGACAAATTGTCAACAATCTGTTTTATATATTTTTTTTGCAGAAAAGCAGTCAAACGTTGTTTTTAAAGAAATGCTTTAACATTTAGGAAGCAGAGAAGCATTATGCATGATTTGAAATGACAAACTTTACGTTTTCATAGGCTTGCTACCAGCGATGGCGGAAACATTTCTAGTTTTTTCACCTACAACCAGGGCCGGCAGTGGCGTAGCGAGAAATTTAAAAAAAGGGGGGGGGCATAATTTCTACATCTTTGCCAGCGTTTTTTCGACAGAACTAATTTGAAGCTGATTAGGAAACAAGAAAAGCTCTGGAGAGTCCGGAGGCACGCTCCCCCGTAAAAATTTTTGAAAATTTACATGCTGTAATGGCTATTTTATTGCTTTTTGAATAATTTTTAGGAGAATTGTGTTTAAATTTTTTTACCCTAATGCTGAGTGCTTGGCCAAATATGATACATTTTGTTCGCACATCTTTAATTACGCGTGCTTAAGGCGTAAGGCTTGTGACTTATAGCTATCGAAGAGATTCGAAATTATAAAAAAATTGTATGCATCAAAAACATGTTTGAAAATGGCTGGTGGGAGGATGCATACTTCTCATCCTACCCCTATGGATTCGCTGCTGGCCATAAGCTACAGAAACCATCAAAAGAGTCTAGCATATTTCAGACACTTGACACCATTAGCCTAGTAAAAATTTTAAAGGAGACTTCTCTGGATTTAAGCTCTTTCCTGAGTTTTAATTTTGATGGTAGGCCTATTAAGTTTCAAATGCGTTCATGCAGAGGCAATATTGTAGAAATAAACGCGTAAATTAGGGCCCCCCAGGGCCTCCCTTGAAAAAAGTGGGGGGGCCAGAGCCCCCCGGTTGCGCCACCTATGCTTGCTACCCTTCGTTGAACATGGACCACACTTCTTGCACAGCAGTAAGCCTATCATTTTCTTGTTTGCTAGGTCGGTTGGGATAGTTATCTAACCGAATGCAACCAAACAAAATTTTAAATCAATTCAAAGCCATGGTTACGCGATAAAGTGGCCTGCTGCCAATAGCATCCCAAAAACGAGGTAAATATGAGAAGTTATTCCTGTCTAAGTCGGGACGAGTCATGGTAGCAATACCAGCTGCCTTCAATTTCTTCAAATTTAAAGTCTTTGTAAATCGAATTTGGTAGAAAGCCATGTTGATGCCTTACGTCTTTCACTTTTGTGTTTGTCTCGCAAATTGTAAGGAAAATGATAACTGGACGGTAAACCAGCTTTGAATGTATTTATTTTACATCAAGAGTAGCATCTATTCGAGCTCGTTGAGTTAAAATATTTCTTCTTCTAAGCCTGCTTTGAAAAGGATTCGCGTAGTATGTTGCACTCCCAACCGTTATTTCTTCCTGATCTTGATTTTCCGAGCTTTCATTGCCGAACATTTGACCATCATCAAAAAAATTTTGTAATTCTCATCACTCTCTTCTTCAAATATCATTATGTCAGAAAGCACTTCTTTTAAAGGAGATTTATCATCACATAATAGAGACTCATATGGGCATTTCAATGAAGAGTCATTTGGGTGATCTGATGCTAGTTTATATATGGTCTTCTGTTTGAAATCATTCTCCTCATCTGGCTCATTTTTAACGTTTTCAGAAGCTATACGCAATCTATTTAGCCAAGGGCTTCATAAAAGGTAAAATGTTTTTGTCTTAATTTTTCATTTAGCAAATTTCAATCTAATTATGAAACTTGCCAAATCATCTCACTAGCAAAGAATTCTACAGTATTTCTACAAATAGACCAAAAAAAAGTCAATGATTAAAATTCAGCTCAGTCTTTTATGCTTATAGTGATGTAAAAAAACAGTTTTTTTTAGCATTGTTTTTTATTGCCTTGTTTTTTTTTGGTTTGTTATTTGTTTAGTAAGGAATAGTTTGGTAGGGATGTGTTTTAAATGGCGAAATGTTTGTTTCGAAGCAGGGCTGCGAACTCGAACTCAAACTTGAACTCCAACTCAAAAAAACTCGATCATTTTGCCGAACTCGAACTTAAACTTGAACTCGAAAAAATATTTTTCTGAACTCGAACTTGAACTCGCATAAAACTGTTCGAGTTCATTGAAAAAATATTAAAGTTGTAGAGAAGAAATAAAATATGACTACGAAATATAGTTTGTTGTTCAAGTAGTCACAATCCGTGTAAATTGAAGTTATGGTTTTACCAAAGGAAAAGCTGCATTTCGTTTATATGTTCATGCCATTGCGACCTATAAAGTCCAGGGCTGCGAACTCGAACTCGGTCATTTTTGCCGAACTCCAACTTGAACTCGAAAAATGAAATTCTTAGAACTCGAACTTGAACTTGGACTTGCAAATATCTCTTGAACTCGAACTCGGTTAAAAATAGATCGAGTTCGCAGCCCTGTTTCGAAGTTTTCCACTAGCTATGATCCCTTCATCGGTCTATTAATTAGAAACAGTTTCCAGGCAATACAGCATACACCAATATCTGGCGCCTAACTTCAAGCAACGCTGTCAGCTCTAGGACATTGCACCAGAGGTCCAAGGGCATCGCACCAGAGGTCAAAGGGCATTGCACCAGAGGTCAAAGGGCATTGCACCAGAGATGTGTTGATACCAGCATGCACGTAGTTGATCTTCGCAAAAATTTTCTATTCTCATTAAGAGCTTCAAGTTTTTAATTTTGATTACTTAGAAGCCTACAAAAGTTTGTTCAGACATCGCCATTCGCTAATACTGCATGCTCTTAGTTTGATGGTTAGAAGAAAGAGCCTTTTAAACTCTAAGCTGGATCAATGTTAAAACCATGCAATTAACCCTTTATCAACGGAATTTTAATTTTTTTTGAAATTAAATTGTTTTTTAGTTTTTATTATGCTTATTTGAGTTACGAATGCTATACTTTGTCTTTTATCGAAATACGTCACTCAAGTTCAGTGTTATCTGATTGTAACTAAAACGTCACATTCGGCGCTCCTGACATTCACAATGGTATTTCTGCAACTAAATCACGCATCAGGCTCGGCATGTTCACATGCTGTATCTATGGTTAGCATTGTCGTTTTATCGTACTATAATTGCTGAAATAAAGACAGTGAAAAATGCAATACACTAATTCAGAAAACAATAAACGCAGGGGCATAATTTGAAAGACGTAATACAGCATATCGGTATGAAAACACGCCAAAAGCAAATCGCTGAAAGTAAGCTGTAAATACTACAGAAGCAAAACCATGCAAGCTAATCGAAATACTGAAGAAGTATATATGAAAGCAGTGAATGCGAAAATGGTTAGCACACGGCTAATACGCCACACGTAAAGATTTACTTGGTGTGAAAATCAAAAAAGCAGTTTTTGTCCTTCGAGATGCACAAGTGCACTTTGCACTTACTGCAAAAATAGACCGGTGCTGCTTTGCAACCAGGGTTTTTGCTGCGACCCCTAGACACTACTGTTGGGAAATAATGGTATCCATCGGTTCGGACTTCCTCAATTGGGATTTCTTTTGTGGCAGGAGAATTTTGCTTACACCATAAAATCGAATGGCGTCCATGTTTTCAACAGTAATGTTAGGTCATAAAAGACGAAATATGCGAAATCGTAACGTTTGAAAATCGATCAATTATTATGTTGCAATATACACTATCAATTTAAATTTTGCAGTTATTATGTTTAGAAGACCTACCAATCAATCTGTGATTTTCTAAAACATACAGTCTTTCGTTGCTATCTGTAGTTACGCACAAAAGTCCCCTAACTTGTCTAACCGAGAATCGATGCAACGCGCGTGGCAAAAACTTGAACAAAAGCTTAATCACGTGACTTTTCACACTGCACTGACATGCTCACAGTGAAATGGTTCGTAACAAAATCGTAGCAGTCGGCAGTGGCGTCAACAAACGCGTTTACGTTCCTATTTTACCCATGTAGTTGTGAATGTTGCGAAAAAGTTACATTTGTCAATAAAGGGTTAAAAACAACATCGCAACTGCTCTTTTTTGAGCTTAATCCTTTGCGGTCCAATTACCTCCGCTGGGAGAGAATATTTTGTGGAGTAAAATTCGTCCCCACCCGGTCCAAATTTTTTTTATTGCGTAGAAATGTTGCTTTTGGTCCAAAACATGAGAATATGACATTTTTTTCGAGATTTGCTTCTTATTTGGTGAAAAATTTGCGATGAAAATTTTTCCTGTTTTTAGGCTTTTTTACTCTATTTTTTGCTATTGCAACTGCGCGCAATTTGACTCCGATTGATCTCAGAACTTCATTTATTTAGATGGTATAGCACAACGCAGCAACATTGCTATACAGATATCAGTGTGTGTTCCGAATGAATTAACAAGAGGACAAGAGGTCTATATTTATAAGAAATATAGGGAGGTCCGGGGGCATGCTCCCCCGGAAAAATTTTGAAAATTCACATGCTGTAATGGCTATTTTATTGCTTTTTGAATAATTTTCACGCAAATTTTGTTCAAGTTTTTTGACCCTAATGCTGAGTGCTTCGCCAAATATGATGCGTTTTGTTCGCACATTTTCGATTATGCCTGCTTAAGGCGTAGAGCTTATCGCTATCGAAGAGGTTCGAAATTATGGAAAAATTGTGTACATCAAAAACATGTTTGAAAATGGCTGGTGGGAGGATGCTTCCCTCTCATCCTACCCCCCTGGATCCGCCCCTGGCCATAAGCTACAGAAACTATCAAAAAATTCTAGCATATTTCAGTCACTTGGCATCATTAGTATAGTTCTTTTTTACTAAAAGACAGATTCAAAAAGGGAGGCATGGCACAATGCCTCGCCCTTAAATGCGCTCCTGCGTTGCCGAGCAGAAAAGGTCTACTTGTCCTCATATGTCCTATAAAAAAAAGATCTTCGGCTTAATTCGCGATAGGAGTTTATATTTCTGTAAGACCGGCGGCCCGCATAAAATTATCTCGCGGACCGGATCCGGCCCGCGGGCCGTATGTTGCCCATGCCTGATTTAGATGGTATAGCACAACGCAGCAACATTGTTATACAGAAATCAGTGTGTGTTTCGAATGAATTAACAAGAGGACAAGAGGTCTATATTTATAGAAATGCTATTTCCTGCTTGTTCGTGGGAACAGGAGTAGCCTATTGTATAATTTAATAATAACAATTTAAGAAATATAATAATAAACAATAATTTAAGCGAATAACAATAAATTAGGCAATATCCGTTTTCAATAATCCATATTATCCAATATCCGAATTATGTAATTCTTTTGTTAACGTACATTGGCATCACTACACTTTCTTTGGCTGCTTCTCAATAGTATTGCACGTTTTTCAGGAAATTCATGATGTATCGTAGGATAATAAAAACAAGCTGCCTGGTGTAAAACAAAATGTATGCAGTGGTAATGTCACGTCGACAAAAATATCACTTGCGTTATTACAAGTACACATGCAAAAAAATTGTAACTTCAGTGTTCAAAATACCAGAAAATATGAGAATCACAAAAGTTTGATGCTATACAGCAGGGTTCAGTTGCTTATCGTTTATAGTCTTTCTTGGTGTGATACTCTTTGAAGCACTGTCGTGGATGCAAGCCAGGTCTTCGTGAACAAGTTTTACTGTAGAAAAGCGTTGTTTTACGATTTTGTTAGGTGCTGCAGACCATGCATACTTTGGTGTGGCCTGAGGCAGCTTTTGCTATAAAGTGGGTATCTATTGAAGTCTTTCATGATCATCAGCATAGCTCGGCCTACCTCGTCTTTCAGCATTGACATTCTTGGTATTTCCGACCAGTTGCAAAATAATCTTCTTTCTGTATTGAAGCTGAGTGAGATTTGGTTAGTGAGTTTCCAGCCTGTATAGAATGATAGAGTTGACCAAGCTCACTTCCAGCATCCAAAAAAACAGCTTCCTCCACCATCTCAACGTCTTTCTTGAAAACGAGTAGGAGGCGCAGTAGTAATCAGCTTTGTCTACAGCGCCCACGTTTTCCGTGTAGTCGCTTATCACTAACGGTTTTTCAATTTCTTCTCGTCTTCCTCCTTTAACAATTCGCGTGGTAGTTTCTGATTCACCGTTATGCCAGGTGCTCAATGTATAGATTGGTCGCTTATCTTTCCAACACAGACTTATCACGTTGTCTGCATGCCTGTAAATTTTTTTCACACCATTCTTTATTTTCATTTTTTTTGTAGGCTTCGGGCAAAAATTTCCGTTTTTTTTCGCACTGTTCCGGTTAGATGTATCTGACGCTCGTGCAGTTTTTCTGCCAAGGACATGCCAGTATAATACCGATCAGTATATAGATGGAACCCTGTTCCTTGAGCATGAGCAAGTACTTGATCGACCAAATGGAGTATAATTCTTGACGGGAAGGGTTGATCTGGCCATGGCAAAGATTCCGCAGTTTGTTTTCCAAAGTATGGCTCAACACTGCAAATGTGTTCACTTTTACACTCCGCCAAAACATAAACACGTAACCCTTATTTTGTGGGCTTTTGAGGGTTGTAAGTCTTGAAAATAAGCCTGCCTTTATATCCTACAGTGCTTTCATCCACAGCTATTTTTTGTTGCGGGGTATATAGACCAAGGCATTTTCGTTGCAAATATTTTGTAAAATTTTGCAATCTACTTCCTCTGGAAGCTGGAGCGGTGCTCGGTGGAGGAGGTTTCAAGTGTAGCATCCACTGAATTTGCCAAAACCTTCTGCGTGAAAAAGCATCTCCAAAAAATGGATAAGATTTAATCCAATCACGGTTGAAACATGTTTTGATGTCGGGTTTGTCATTGATTGCCATGTTCAAGATGACCCCCAAGTACGCTTTGAACTCCGTCAAAGTAACGTCTAGCTACTTGTGCCAAATCGATGTGTTAAAAAAATTTCTGCCGTGTAACTTTATACTGGCAAAGGCATTAGGTGCCGTAACAAATTCTTGTAACAATTCATCAGTAAGAAAACGTTGCAAAGCATCTAATTCATTATTAGGTGACTGATAAAAATGAGCACCGGAATTCGGAACAGTAAACGGATACTTCGGAAGATCTGCATCCAAAGACCTCCACGGGCTCTAATCGTCTTGGCTTCTCGCTACATCATCTTGTTCATCGTCCTCAATGTCACTTTCTACATCAGTGTCAGGCAGTATATTCTCTTCATCACTAAGCTCCGAATCTTTATCATCAAGGCTTGATATATCCGATTCATCTACCTTCATCAGATCTTCCTCGGCACGCAGTAATCTAGCCATTATCTTATAATCACAACTCCCAATCTAAAAATCACACCATTTGTCACGAATACTTACTCAGGAATTTTAGTTTACCCAGTGATACCAGTAAAACTGCTAAAAACCTTCTTCACCACGCATATCCTTAGCTACATAGAAAGGGAAAAAACGGTGATAAGCAGCGCTGCCTCAGTTTTTTTAAATGATGAGATTGCCCGCCATTTAAAAGAAAAAGCTGAAAAACAAAAACGAGAATTGGCGATACGGGTCGAAAACCACTATGATAAAAACCATGATACTGTTTTACGCATAATTTTTCCCACAACAGCTTCGTTTACGTCAGGGGTCGGGAACCGGCAAAGCAGAGCGGGCCACATTGATGGCAGACTGTTTTCAGCGAGCCACGTTTACTTTAGATTTGTAAAATTTGTCTTTAAAATACGCAATACTTCGTCGCAAATTCACATTCATGCTGAGTTGGTTTTTACCGTATAGTCAAAAACTTTTGCGCGGTTTTTATGTCATAAACATAGCACGTAGTTAAATGTGAAGCAGTTTCTAGGAAAAATAAATGTTCTCTATTCTACCGTTGTGTTGTACACTTGCAGTAACAAAGCTCTGACGCGGGCCACATTCAAAACTCAAGCGGGCCGTAGGTTCTCCAACCCTGGTTTACATAAACGACGTTTGCATTCACAACACGTCATGCATCCACAACCATTTTGACTATCGTTGAATTTGTTTACTATTCATTGGCACAAATGTGATTAACACCCATTGTTACAGTTATTGTATACTCTGGCGTAATAATGTGTTACGATTCGTTTGTTGTTTCGTTCTTTTCGTTTTTGTTGTTGTTTTGCTTGTACAGTATTTTATTTTATGTACGCTTTTCGATCATTATTTAATTTTCGTTCGCTTGTTTCGCTTCCATTCACGTGAGACTATTGATGTTTATGTTTTATATTGTCCCTTTTTTGAAATTTCATATATTGTCCGAAAAACAAATTTATGAATATGAATGACGTTTGCTGCTTTAGTAAAATGACACCGTATGACTCTAATCCAGAGGTGACGAACATGCGGCCCGCGAAAGAATTTCCTGTGGCCCGCGAACATTTTGGCGAGACCAGTACTTTTAAACATTTTTTTCCCGTCTAATCTTTGCGATGCGATACCAAAAGCTGAGCCCCTGATTTAATCGAGCGCGTATCACACAGTAATTATATAAACGCTCAATACAAGTCATCTGTTTCAGGATTCAGCAGTTCATCCATTGTTATGAAATAATAATAACATAACTCGAGTCCGTTGCAGCTTCAGCATAGTGCACCAGTTTACGAGTAACTATTCGAGCCAGAGCTTAGCTTGCCTTACAGTAGTAGGATTTATGTGAGTTTGCGGAAATGAATTGGTGAGGTGGCAGTACCATTTATCATATGCAAATTTTACTGCTTTCTTAAGGTATTTGTTATTCTGTTTTTTAATCAATATTTAATTAGCCGCTTGTCTTCACCGATGTCTTCAGCGAAAAAACGAAATACTGTAGATGAAAAAAGAGTATTTCAAAAAGATTGGACCGATATCCGATATGTATATGACCAGGAGCGTATTCAGAGGAGGGCCATTGTGCCATCCTTCCCCCTTTTTGACTCTGCCTTTTAGTAAAAAAAGAACAAAACTGATGGTGCCAAGTGACTGAAATATGCCAGACTCTTTTGATGGTTTCTGTAGCTTATGGCCAGTGGCTAATCCAAGGGTTAGAATGAGAGGTATGCATCCTCCCATCAGCCATTTTCAAAATAGTTTTTGATGTATACAATTTTTCCATAACTTCGAACCTCTTCGAGAGCGATAAGCCTTACGCCTTAAGCACGCATAATCGAAAATATGCGCGCCAAATGCATCATATTTGGCAAAGCACTCAGAATCAGGGTCAAAAAATTTAAACAAAATTTGCCTGAGAATTATTCAAAAAGCACTACAAATAGCCATTACAGCATCTAAATTTTCAAAAATTTTCCGAGAGAGCATGCCACCGGACCCTCCAAGAGCTTTTCTTGTTTCTCAATCATTTTCAAATTTGTTCTGCCGAAAAAAACGCTTTAAAGAAATATGGAAATTATGGCTTCCCCCTTTTAAAATTTCTCGCTACGCCTCTGTTTATGACTAAAAAGTTATGCGGCCCGCTTGCTTATTGGTAAGAACAAAGTGGCCCGCGACCGCAAATAGGTTCGTCACCCCTGCTCTAATCTAATTCTAATCCCTACGTTCGCGCTGTTAGTTTCATCTTATTATTTTTATAGTTTCCGATTTATATAAAACAACCACAGGCCGATTTGAGCTGTTGTAAGGCACGTAGCAAAATTTCTATGACCCCTAATTCTATGTTTTCTCATAGAAATTGCTGCAGGGAAATAAGCTGAAAGTAACGATGACGTTTATCAGCTTTAGAATAAGAGAAATAAAGCGAAAGTACACATTGCACGTCTTTATATGAAGAAGTCCAACCAATACAATGAACGAGCTAAACATTTTGTGCTAAGCTTTGCATCCAGCTATCTTGCGTTATTGCTGAGTTGAAAACAGCAGGTGGGCTACTTCCTTCCGTCCTCTTTGTTGCCTACCACTATTTAACGAAATGAAATGTTGTGTGGTTTTTTATGGCGCTTTATAACTAGGCCTACTAAGGTTCTTTAGCGCCAGGACCAAGTTTTTGTCAAGAATTCACTGACGTATTTTATTCTCTGTTCATTTCATCCTCCGCGCTACACTTAATTGCTGAAAGTTCAGCAAGTGTAACAGCAGATACCAAATTTAAAGTCTTTGGTTTGACCCGACAGAGAATAGAACCCAGTCCACGAGCTTCCAAGACGAACGCTCTTAACCACTAGGCCAAGACTACCACTACTAGCTATGAGTTTTTGCATTCACTGCGTAATTTTCTTTTATTAGGCTATAACTGCTGCAAGATTTTGTTGTTTCTTAATTTCATAAAAAAGGAAAAGATGAATTTTGAGCAATGAGTCTTTTGACAGATACAGCGGATATAAGCCCGCAAGTTAGGCTGAAGTTGATAAGTGAGAATATCGCCTTTATCATAAAAAGTAAAAGTTGTAATTAAAAATGAGAAGTTTATTGCAATGAAAACAGATCAGGACAAAATAGGTGAAAAGAATCGTTATGCAGAACGAATTCTGCATAACTCTGGCTGCTTGACTAAACTGCCATTAATCGTTTTTGCATCTTTCTTTTCAAAACTTCCGCACTTCTGTTTCTCAAGTATAAGCCGTTGACATGTGCTGAGTTTTTGCAAATTCCTATTTAGTCCCAAGCTATTTGGTCACAAATAAATAATCCAACGCTCATTTATATTAAGACAGAAGAGGTGTTTTTGATTCGGTGTATTAGGTCTATCTCTTTGTGTTAAAGGTAAGTTGCAAAATTGGTATATTTTCGGTATGTGAAATGAATGACAAAGCAAAGCACGCTTCATTTTTTGAGGTTTTGATCAGGGAGTAAAACCGAAGCCGAACCGGAATTTTATAAACCGGTTTTCGGAATTTTTGTCGAACTTTAACCAAACCCGAACCGTATTTTTCAAAGTCGCAAAGAGCGAACCGGAGCTGAACCGAATAATTTGAGTACTTGCGAATCTTAACCGAACCCGAATCAATTGAAAAAGCGGTTCGCTCCATGAGGTCACAGGCGTCACTTTGAAGGCGGCTTACATTCAAAGAAATACAGTACTTGCACAACACTACAAGTAGTACATTGGCCCGTCAATGTGAAGATATGTTTCTTTATCAAAGTATAGGTCGCCGGTGTCAAAGCATAGAAACAATTTCATTATCTCGAAATTACAAAAATTTTATGCATTATATTGGCCTGTCAATGCGAAGAAAAATTGCTTTGTACGTTTCATTTTTTAAATTGTGTTACTAAAATTGTACCATGTTTTACTGCGAACCTGAACCGGAACTTTATAAACCGGTTTTGAAATAGGTTTTACTGGAGCGAACCCAAACCGGAGCGGTTTAATTCATTTGAACCTTAACCGGAACTGAACCGAAAGTTGAAACCGCTGTTGAACCCAAACCGAACCTGAACCGGAAAAATTAAACGGTTCGACTCCCTGGTTTTGATCGTTTTATTTTGATTTCATCAACATTGCCTTGATGCAAATCTGTAAATTTACAAAACTTCACCGAATGCGTCTCTACTGTAAGTTCATTATAGGAACAGCTACAGCTAGTTTAGATATTCTTGAACAGTTTTCATTGTACTCTAGTGGGTTGCGAATCCCGACCCTGGCAGCAATTTCACTCACGATTCACTGAACTGTTGAACGAGTGGGAAATCACGCTATTTGCTTTACTACCAACTAATGTTTCCTCCCGGGAAGTCGGGATGGGAAATTTGGGGCTTTAAAATTTCCCGTTTTCCGTCTAATGTATGTCGGGATCTCGCGAAATTTTCTTACTTTAGCAAATATTTCAGTGGTAGGTAGGCCTACTGATGTCGATCTTTCCGACATAACAAATGCGTTACTGCAAATTTTAATTTTCGTTTTTGCAAATTCGCAAAATTTTTGAAGACGAAATGCTTGTGAGATCAAAAAATTTTTCTTAATTCGTCAAAAAAATTGAAAAAATCAAACCAAACAACGTTGTACGTTGTTCGTTGTTTGAGTTAAAGCTGAAATGATGCCTATTGTTATGTTAGCAGATGTTGTTGCTGTGTAAGAGATATATTACAGAAGCTTTCAGGGTTGAACTGTCGAAGTATTTTGAAAGTCGAGACAGCTTTTGCGTCGCGTTCTGTGTAAACACTGCCTTTGCAAGCGAAATTATTGCTTGACGTCGCATCGTACACGGGGTATTTGCCTCCGGTGCAAACCTGGCTTTAGTGTTGTGTTTTGCTTCAAAAAATCATGGATTTGTTTTTAGCAAACAGATTAATTAATCTTGATATAACTAAATACTAAAAATTGCAATGTCTAATCAATCAGAACCAAGCCGCACTCCTGAAAGAAGAGATGAATTAAGCCAAGTAGAACGGACTTCTGATACAGCTGAAAGTACAGATATTTACTTTCTACTAAAATTAAAACAGAATAATATTTCAGCAACCTTTTAATATTTTTTAGATCGAAGACAAAACGTCTTTAAAGACCAACGCCAGTTCGTTACAAACGTCACGCAGCACGTCACACAGCACGTCACAAATGTATTTCAAGTTCAAACTGCTGAGCAGCTACTCAATAGTGAGAAACTTGCTTGTTAAATATACGTAATAATTATTTTAAGACCTGGAAATAGCTAATGTTTGAGTCAAATTTTCAAGGTTTATGCAACGTATGAAAGAAAGAATAATATTAATAATCAAAATGACACAAGCTTCCCTGCTTGACGCTGAGCATTAAAAAGACAATGTGAAGAACAAGCCGGCAAGTTTACTTGTTGTGCCGTTGGAAAAGGCACTTAGCGGGATTCCCCCATGTTGGTGTTGTAAACTGATGGCTGGCAATTCCTGAGCGAGCTCGTATAGCGCATTGATCGCTTTCTCATAATAGGAGGATAAATATGCAACTAACTAACTTATACTCGCGGTATTACGCTGAAGCTTGTTGCACTGTAACGAGTGGCGGGTCCATTTCCGCAGCTTAGCGCCTGGGCAACACAACTCGAAGAAACATCGAAGTGGCGAGTTTTTGACGACAGTGTGTCCGATTTGACCGGCCAAGGAATCGAACCCCATACTTCCCTCTCCAGAGCGATGTCTTTAACCATTACGGCAACCGACCGATTCGATGGAAGCCAAGCCACCTATAGCAAGCCTCGACAGATTGAATTAAAGTTGGCGAGTTGTTTGAAGAAAACAATGAAACGCAGAGAAAATTTCTAGATGTCCTTAAAAATGTGTAACACGTAAAAGCAACAGGTAACCAGTGGTATAAAAAGTATTTTGAAACTGCACTTAAGTAAAAGTATTGTTACTCACGGCAAAACTACTCGAAGTAAAGTAGAAAGTATTGACTAAAAAAAGCACTTAAGTAAAAGTAAAAAAGTAGGCCTTAGTCATTTAAAAACTACTCAAGTAAAAGTATAGAGTTCTTAATCGTTAAAGCTTCAACTGCTCATTTGCTGATGATGACTTGCGTTGAAGGTAACAAAATCGTAAACCAAAAGAAATTATTACCGCTCACATGGCCAAGTGGATAAAGCGTCTGCTTCTGAAACGGTAGACTCGGGCTTCGATTCAGAGTGGGGTTAAACCAATGACTTAAAATTGTATTTATTTGCGTTAGTGGCATATTTATCTTCCTATCACGAGAAAGCGATCAAAGCACTACAACGAACTTGCTTGGAAGTTGCCGGCCACCTGTCTACCACACCAAGATGGCGGAATCTCGTTAAGTGCTCTTCCCAACGGCACAACAAGTAAACTTGCCGGCTTGTTCTCCACACTGTCCCGTTAATGCTAATCGTCAAACAGGAAAGCTGTGAATACCAATTTTAAAGTCATTGGTTTGACCCGACTCGAAATCATATCCGTATCTGCAGCTCCTGAGGCGGACACTCTTACCACTCGGCCATCGCAGGTGTAAAAGTAGGTATTTGTGGCTTTCCTGCACGACGCTTAGCATCAAAGGCGACAGCGTGAAGAACAAGCCGGCAAGTTCATTTGTTGTGCCGTTCGGAACCACGCTTAGCGAGATTTCCCCATCTCGGAGTGGCAGACAGGTAGCTCGAAACTCCTAAGCGAGCTCGTTATTGCGCCTTTATCGCAAAGAAGGATAAATTTAGGAAAAAATAAGCATTAAATCAGAAGCGGAAACCTGCTTAATTCTGGTATCACTTCAATTTTAGCTTTGCAATTTGCTTTTTTTCATAATTAAGGTTGAAAGAGAAATTCGATAGTCAGTAGTTTTGCTGCTAGGCCTGCAGGCTTATGGAATTGGAATGAATATATTTTTAAGAAAATATTAAGGAGTTTCTGTAACTTGCGGTCATGCGGTTGCGGTCTTGCAGTATTTACAAGCAACAGTGACATTGGATGCGACGCACCTTCGCAAAGCAAGATTTTAGGTCCAACAAGGGATTTCAAGTGAGACTATTTACTCAAGGACAACTTTGTACTTTTCTAAAATAAAAACTACTCAAGTAGTGATACTTCAAACTAAAAGTACTTAAGTAAACGTAAAAGTAGCCAAAAAAAAACTACTCAAAAAAGTACTCGTTACCGAAAAAACTACTCAAGTCATCTGCTCAAGTAAAAGTATTTCGTTACTTTACACCACTGCAGGTAACTACATGAACATTGCTTTGTTTCTTTATTCAAATGTTAGTTATCATTTTAGTTGGTTGGCTCCTGTAGTAGAAACTAACTTACAATAGGAAGTTGGATTGAGAGTGATGGGAAGTTATGATGAACGAGCCTTCGCATGTTGAGTAGATCGCAAACTTTCAACCGACCATTTTGAAACATAGAAATGGCGGCGAAGTGGCGAAAGACATCGCTGTCGGCGCGAGAAGTCTTGGGTTCGATTCCCGGGTTGATCAAATCGGACACAGTGTCGCCAACGGCTCGCCACCGCTGCGGTGTTTTTTCGAAGCTGTGTTGCGCAGGAGCTAAGCTTCGTAGATGAACTCCGCCACTCGTTACACGCTTTATCAGAATGACGCGAGTATAACGAAGATTTGATTTTAACTTTGAAGAGAGAGGGGTGCCGAAGTTTTTTTAGTTGTTCTTTGATTTATTTAAAAATCAACTCATCTACAAGTGGCTGTGCCGTTTTCGAGAATGCAAAGTTTCTAAACAAACAAGCAAACAGACACACAAACAAACAAACAAACAGACACAAAAGCAATATAGTTGGAATTTTAATGGAACGGGGGGAGGAGGGTCAGCTGCTAATACATTTATGTCTTGGCAGCTAACCACTTATAATACAAGTATATTGTTCAATTGTTTATCTCACAGAACCATTTGATGTTGAGGATCGACCAACCACAAGGAGAGCAACGACGACCCGCAACATTGAGGACCTGTGTATGTAGTTTTGATACAATAATTTTTTTACGGTCTTCACTTTTCAGCCAATTTGTATGTTGCCTCTGAAATCTATGATGATGTCAGTCGTCTTGTAAATGTACGGTCACAGCGCCGTGTGTGGCGTAATACGTAAATAACAAACTCACGAGCAGGTTGTGTTGTCGTTGTTTGACCGAGCATCGACTCCGATCAAGTGCAAACAACTCTGAGGTCGAGGATCTACCTTTTACTACCTCAGGTTGCTGCCTGTAACTGGATCAGAACCTAGCAGTGATGTTGGTGAGCCAGCTTCTAGTTTCGTCATCATTTGATAGCAACTAACCGCGTATTTCTCTTCAACGGTGATGATGTGATCTCCTGTTTGCTCAATTGCGCCTTAGGCGGCCTTGCATACGTTGAAGAAGCGAGACTACATAATATGTGCAATTGTGCATAGACGAGCGAAGGTTATGCTACAAAGCAGGGATGAAGAAACCGGCAAATCACAGCAAGCCGCATTGGTTGAATAATATTTTCTATTAATTTGTAAATTTAAATTTGCTTTTAATTTGTAAATTTGCTTTGTAACGCATTTACTTTTAACTTGTAAATTTTGCCTCAAAACTCAGATAGCCGAGCTTCAACAGCTTAGATGGCCCAGTGGTAAGAGCGTCCGCCTTGGGAGCTGTAGACTTGGGTTTGGTTGCAAGTCGGGTTAAACCAATAATTTTAAATTTGCTATTCACAGCTTCCCTGCTTGACGTTCAAAATTGTAATGAATGGTTGTGTGGCTTTATGGCGCTTTATAACTACTAAGGTCCTTTAGCGCCAGGACTAATTTTTGTCAAGAATTCACTGACGTATTTTTTATCTCTGTTCATTTCATCCTCCGCGCCACACTAAACTTTTTTTTTAAGCCACTTAATTGCAGCTTAGGATTTTTGTGGTAGTGAAGTATATACTACATGGAGATGACCTAGTTGGGCATCGAACCCGCGAAGCCAGCTTCGGAGCCCAATGCACCAACCACTCGGCCAACTCCATGTGCCGCGCTACACTTAATTGCTGAGCGTTTAGCCAATGTAACAGCAGATACCAGTTTTAAAGTCTTTGGTTTGACCCGACTGAGAATAGAACCCAGCCCACCAGCTTCCAAGGGACGTTCAACATTAGAGGGAAGTGTGAAGAACAAACCCGCAAGTTTGCTTTTTTTGCCGTTGGGAAGATAACTCAGCGGGATTCCCCCATCTTGGTGTGGTAGACAGATTGCCGGCAATTCCTACGCGAGCTCGTATAGCGCATTGATCGCTTTCTCGTGATAGGAGGACAAATATGCAACTAAATACAAAATACAATACAAAAATACACAATTTTAGTGGCAAATTTTACGAAGCATTCGTGCTTTTTTTATGGTCAGAAATCAGTAACTTTTACGTCACAAATGTAGCATACAGCTGAATGTGAAGCAGTTTTTTAATGTTTTCTATTCTACCGCTGTCTTGTAGCCTTAACAAAGCTCTGACGACACGGGCCACATTCAAAACTTTAGCGAGCCGCCGGTTCTCCAATCCTGTTGTAAAACGATGGAATATATTATGCAGACCTGGGGAAGCGCAGGTTGACTTCACCGAAACAGACTCGTTGTTTCAGTGCTAAATAGAACAAAGTGCACCCGAAGTTCAAGTTTCAGAGAACAAAGTTGAGAAGCCAGATAATGTTTTTTTTTTATCAGCTTGTTTTTGTATTTTTTTTTGTATTTTGTTACATATTTATCCTCCTATCACGAAAAAACGATCAATGCTCTAGAAGAGCTCGCTTAGAAGTTGCCAGCCATCTGTCTACCACACCAGGATGAGGGAATCCCCATGAGTGCCTTTTTCAACGGCACAACAAGCAACTTACCGGCTTGTTTTCTACACTGTTCCTTTAATGCTGAGCGTCCAGCAAAAAAGCTGTGAATACCAATCTTTAAAGTCATTAGTTTGACCCGACTCGGAATCAAACCCATGTCTACTGTTACGGAGGCGGACGCTCTCACCACTCGGCCATCTGAGCTTGTTTTTTTTTTTAAGCCACACAATTGCAGCTTGGGTTTTTATATGAGTGAATTATATTCATCATGGAAGATGACCTACCTGGGCGTCGAACCCGCGAAACTAGTTCCGAAACGCCACGCACCAACCACTCGGCCAACTCCATGGGCACCATTTGAGCTTGTTTAGTTTAACGCGATTTTTGATCTGATGGAGCGTCGTCTACTGGAGGCAAGTCTGCGATGTATTCTGTCGAGGAAAACAGGAACGAATAACTCAATTCTAGCAACAAAAGCGCAAAGCCAGAAACGATATTGCTGAAATATTGCCAGTTTAATTAGCCTGAAGCATCCTACGATATACAGTGGAAAGCATAGGTGGCGGAAGCGGGGGGAAGGAGGCGGGGGAGGGGGGCAGGGTGGGGTCTGGGGGGCCCTAATTTACGCGTTTATTTCTACAATAATACCTCTGCATGAATGTAATTGAAACATGAATATATTTGAAACTTGTCGGCAGCGTGGCGAAGTGGTTCGTAGCGTCGTTTTTACGACAATCATGATCTCAAAGTTAATGGTTCAACTCCCAACCTAGTCTCCTTGCAGCGTCCTTGGATAAATGGCTTCACGATGACTATCTCTGCTTGGTGGATTCTGGCTGGCAGCAAATTAAAGAAGTCAAAAAAAAAAAATTCCACCGGAAAACTTGAAAACAAAGGCAACTCCTAAGCTAATCTGCATTCGTCCTATACGTACAGCGCCTCCAGCGCTTTCTCGTGACAGGAAGATAAAGTTGAAGAAATCATCATCATCAACTTAATAGGCCTACCTTTGAACCTGAAACCCAGGAAAGAGCTTAAATCCGGAGATGTTTCCTGTAAAATTTTGTTTGTAGGGTGGAGAGGAACAGAAAATGTAATCTTCTTGTAGCAAAAAAATAACTTGCGGCTTGAAAATGTCAAATTGAGCATCTTAACAAAAGGCAAACCACGATTGGTAGCATCTATGCCAGGGGTTCTCAACTTCGCAACGGTGGCCCTTGGTTCCCCAAAGGGACCACGGAGCACAAAGTATTCTCTTGGCAGCCACGATGGTAGGAATCTTTAATGAATGATACCTGTAACAAATCGGGATTTTTAAACTTACACACTATAGGGGTCACGGTCTTTTAGAGGTAGGGGCCACGGGCCACGGGTCAGAAAAGATTGACAATCACTGATCGAAGCTTTCAGCATGGAAAAATCATTTACAGTACATTTTGAGACGAGGCGAGGTACAGTGGTTGTCGTAACTCGTAAGTGTCGTTTATAGTAAACAATAGCCACTAAAACTAATGTATTGTATTGTATTGTATACCCTACTTTATGTGCGGACTTTGCAGACAGTCACTCAAAAGAAATGTAATCTGCTGTATTTGCAGTGTAATTTTTTATAACGCGAAGGGCGGGGCTAATTCTCAGGCAGGTGGGAGCTTTGCATTTTTCAGACTTAATTTTGGCGTTAACAACTAACCTTCAAATTGATAAAATATGCAGCTGTCATAAAATAAAATCGGCGGACTGTGCAAAATATCTATAGCCTGGTTTTTAAATTTTTTTAAATATATTTAGATATTTTAATTCACTCTGTTTGGTTGTGCAGTGCTAACCCTAGCATTTCCTATGCCACCAAAATTGCTTTTTCTAGTCAGAGAAAACATAACGTTTCCATTCTAGTTTTACGTGTGGCGATGCGATTTATGAAGTTCTATTATCTCCCTGCGCATTACGTTACCGGTGCAGGATATAACGTTCATTGGAGTTGAGTTATTGATCATCTCAGCTTTATCTTTTCGTATGCTCCAAAAAAGCTGACTGCTCTCGTTGTTTCCGTGACCGTATACGTGACATACCGTGAAACCTCTATTTACTCCCCACGGCCACAGCGCTCTATTTTTTAACCTTTCTCTTCTATTATGGCGTTCTATAGGAGGAGGTGTTTTATCAGTTCTACATTTTTTAACTACAGCTGGTCAGAATTTTGAAAAGATAAATTTGATTAATGAAAAAAAAAAAACTTAATGATTTTTTGCTTAAGGAAAAAAACATTTACCGTAACACAGTTACTGATGTAATCAAAAATTCATTGCGGAAAATCAGATGACACGTCCCTGTGTAGCCGTCCTCGTCATTTTCAACACCTTCTCATCTAGTGGCATTACAGATGGAGTTCAATTAGACTCTAATAGAGGGTCGCGCTTTATTTTTCAATCCTTATCCTAATAGGCTATAATTGCGCTTAAATAGAGGCTTTACAAACGATTATGGTATTTACAGTAAACTTTAGCTACACAATTACCCTGTCCACATGTCCAATTCATGTGGGCTTTCAACCCACTGTACTTGGTTCTAGTTTCTAGTTTCTTAATCAAACATTTAATTGTGATGCAGAAACTAGAAGCAAAAACCGTGTGTCTGAAGCCCACATAAATTGAACATGTCACATGTGGACAGGCTAAATACATGGGTTAATTGTAGGCGAAGGAAATTGGGTCATTGCTTCTGGGTTCCCCCACTTTAGAAATGCTTCCGCCATCGCTGATCCATCCTCGTCATTTTCAACATCTTCCCTTGTAGTGGCATTACAGGTGGTGTTCAATTAGAGGGTGGTGCTCTATTTTTCAATCCTTCCCCTGACCCCTATTGCGGCGCTCAAATAGAGGCTTTACGGACGGTTATGGTATTTACAGTAGCTATTGCACATTGAGGTGGTCGAGTGGTTGCTTAGCAAGGCTCCGGAGCTGGTTTTGTGGGTTCAGTGCTCGATTAGGTCATCTTCCATGATGCGGATACTTCATTAACATAAAAACCTAACCTGCAGTAATGTGGCTCAGAAAAAAAAATTGCTGTAGCTGTTGGGGCAGTTGGGGTTGCTGAAACAATAAACTTTACTAACACAACTATTCGGTCCACTTGTCCAATTTAAGTGGGCTTTAGACCCACAGTTCTTGGTTCTAGTTTCTGCATCACAATTATATATTTGATGTCATACTTTAAAAATGTGATGATGACATCAAAAATTTAATTGTGATGCAGAAACTAGAAGCAAGAACCGTGAGTCTGAAGCCCACAAAATTGGCCACGTCACATGTGGACAGGCTGAACATCGGTTGTAGACGAAGGAAATTTGGCCATTGCTTTTGGGCCCCTCCCCCACTTTGGAAATGCTTCCGCCATCGCTGGTGGAAAGTAGAATGTGTTATTGATTTTGAACCATAATAGTAACAATCTCATTTCGTTTCTAAATAATACAATAATTTTGTTTGACTTGTTAATGTTTATCGACACGCAAGAAGAAGTAACTTGTATATTTTATTAAAAATTATCAATTCATCTTGTTTATATGATCAAAAAGAGGATCTCCTGTTCATTTAGCAAAAGACCTGTGAATTCACTGCTTGAATCAAATGAAAAACTTTTTTTAATTTTCTTGTCCAATAAACCTGACATTGCTGACTGTTTTAATGTTGTATTCGTCGAACAACCTCCCTGTCATGAGTCTTGATGTTTGTGGAGACAGATAGGCTAATATGATTCGAGTCACTACTAACAATAAAAAATTAATAATTAGTCCTACGTGATTTCTCTGTGTTTTGTAGGTATTTTTTATGCGAAAACATTTTCTTTTTTTTAACACGATTTCCTTTCTATACATATTTTTTGTTGGATTGTATTTTTATTTTAATAGGTATTTTTACTATCTTTCATTTTTACATTGATCCCTTTTTGAACTTTTCTGCCCCTTCTATCTTTTTTTAGTTTTTTATATATTTTGCATATTTTATGCGTTGTTTGTGTTTTCATTATAGTTTTTTTTTATCTCGTTTCAATTTTCCCAACCAGCTGTTTTCACTTTCAACAAAGAGAGGTAGTTGGTAAAAATTTTAGCGACTTTTTCAGCTTTAAACGCCAATTTGTTTCTTTCAAAAACTGAAGATGTCCGTAATTAACGGCAAAATATATTTATCAGCTTTGAGCTTTTAGCTCATCTTGATTCAGTTCTGATTTAAGAAAAGTTTTTGAATTATCATCTTATTAGAAAAATAAAAACGAGTGTTCGAAAATTTTGCTGCTTGTTATGATTTCAGCGCAGTGGTGGCTTATTCCTTTTATGTTCCATTCATCAAGTTGAAATTTATAGTTATTAATGACGGACACTGTAGGACCGATATTCCGGTGAAATAAACGTTTTCGTTTTCGAACAGTTGTTTCACGTTTACGCATTTTATTTTTTATTGTTTACACTTTTTTGAAATTACGTCGTATAATTGCATGTAGGGAATAAATTGAAGGAACTTTCGAGGAAACAAGCCAGCGAATTGAGTGGCACTGATGATTCCATCCTTGATGATCGGAACGTCAGGATTGCTGAGTTGGAATTGGTCAAACAGACCGAAGAGTCAGATCTGGAAGAGCTAGGGCATTTTCACCATAGAAAAAATGTTATAAAAAGATTCAATACACCTCAAACAAGAAACCTCCATCACTCCCAGTTGTTCCATGAAGCTAAAGATCAAGCTGTAAGGGAATCAGACAAATGCAAGACCCCGGAAGCGAAGCAGAAATTCCAGCTAGTTCATGGAAATATTGTTGGCATAGTTGGGCAGGCCGGCATTGGCAAAAGCACCCTCTCGAAACTGATGGTTCGGGAATATTTAGAAAAGGATTTGTACGAGTTGGTTTTCTACCTTCATTTTCGCAACCTGAACTACAAGAAACATATGAACTTGCTCCAGTTTCTTACCAATGATTCGACGTTCTCTAATAACCTAGCTGAAGAAGATCGAAATCAGCTGCTGACGAAGCTGGAAGAAAATGAAAACATCTGCGTAATACTCGACGGCTTCGATGAAGGCGAGATTTCAAACAAGACGGAACCGATCAAAGGAAGATGTACGGTCTTCGACTCAGTGAAGTCGGAAACAACGATCAAACATCTACTCAATGGAGATCTTCTTCCCAAGGCCAAAAAGCTCTTCACGTCAAGGCCTCGGCAACTCTTTCAACTGCACAAAACGTACCGTCCTCATTTCATAGTCAGCGTGTGTGGGCTCAATGAAAGTTCGCAAAAACAAATTTGTGAAGATGTGTGCGTGAATAATGATGTTTGTACAAAAGTTCTAGAGTTTGTAAATCATAGACCGGATTTCAGCAGTATGTGCTATGTTCCTGTACATTGCATATTGTTTATGTATTGTGTTTCTGTAAATCTTAATGACGTAAGTGTAAATTCATCAGAAAAATTGGATTCCCTGTCAAATATACTGGTAGCTACTCTTGCTTTGTTTGCCGAAAACACGGATCATCTTCGAGGAAGACAATTCCGAACAAAAAAATTATCTCTGCTAGCTTTCAGAACATTTCTGCTGAACCAACTTGTATTTGAACAAAAGGACTTAGATAAGTTTAGAATCGGTGGAGACGAAGCCAGTACATTTCTGACAACGCGACTAGGAAAGAAAGCCAATTTGAAGTTGATGAAAGGCAAAACTCATTTGAAATCGTATTTTTCGCACCTTATATTTCACGAATTTTTCGCGGCGCTTTATTTCATATTGTTTATGGATCTCGATGAATTCGAACAAACTCTACCCAAGCTCAAGGACAGCAAATTCGAAATGATTGCCAAATTCGCGTTCGGACTTTGTAATTCAAGCACTCAGCTATATTTGCAGGAAGCTATTCCTGTGGATGAATTCGATTTTACTGACGTGCAAGGAAAGAAAGAACTCTTAAAGAAGTTAGCGTTGGAGCAAGTTGATTCTGTGGGGGAGTTTAGCGATTTGCCGCAATTGCTAAACTGGTTGCAAGAGATGCGTGATGATAAGTTAAGTGAGGAAGTTGTTTCCAACGTAAAAAGCGAATTCGTTGTGCAACTAGATAATGGCCTTGTTCCAAGCGATACACCAGCGTATCAGTATGCGCTACAATGGGTGACAACCCCCTTGTATCTGTCTGTGCACGTTGGTGCTTATGTCAGGAATCATTGGAACCAGTTTACTTCTACTTTTGACGAGTTAATTCAATCCGGAAAAGTCAAAGTAAGTTACAAAGCTAGGCTTATCATATTCCAATGAAATATGATCAGTTTAGTGAAAATAAACTAATTTCTCGATATAAGTCCTGCTCATTCAGGCGAATGTGTAATAATAAATGTTATTACACGTTATTACGCATTGTAATATTAACACAGCAAACACGCTCGCAAGAATGAAAACAACGAAACATGGTAAAAACTCGTCTGTATTCACGGTGTTTCCTGTGTCATGAGTGCGAAAATGTGTGCTGTGCAAAACTGATACTCGCATCTACATCAAATTATCAATGACATTAGCTGGAAAATACTGAACTTGTTTGGGCAACTTTTAGCTTCCAATTTTTCTAGGATGTGGTATGTAAAGAGCCACTTTCATGTGTGTAAGCTTACGAGTCTTGACTTCGAGAAGGGGGTGCGTCAAAAATTAACTAACGACAATCGCATAATATTTGCAGAGTGACTTTTAGAGAACAAGGGCTGCAAAGCAACGCACGACAAATCCATGTCAGCTTGTTGACGTCATTCACAACGATTGAAAGTTAGCAAAGGCATTCGCTTTAATGTACAAGTCACATAGATTACTCAGGTTAGCGCCGTGTATTGAAAATACTCAATGCATCAAGTCATACAAAATAAAATGACTTGATGCAAAATAAAGTGACTTGATGAAACCGGCGCTTGGTGTATCGGTTGAGAGCGTCCGCTTAGTAGCCGGTAGACTGGGGATTTATTCCCAGTCGGGTCAAACTAAAGACTTTAAAAATAGTATTCGCAGCTTTCTCGTCAGGCGCTCGGCACAAGTGGAAGTGCGAAGGGTTTTGTGTATGTGTTGTTGGTTATGTATGTCCCTTAACAGCGTTCAATCATTCGTGATTGAAAATTGTAATGGGCCGACAATTGAAAATGGCCTGAACAATGTGTGCTTGCACCCGCTGTCCCGTACCTTTACCTTTACTTTATTTTGTGTGACTTTATGCATTGAGTATTTTCAATATACGGCGCTAACCTGAGTAATCTATGTGACTTGTACATTAAAGCGAATGCCTTTGCTTACTTTGAATCAGAGTGATTTTTACATAACAGTAGGTTTAATTAAGTTTAGTTATTTTCAATGTCGCGAAATAGGAAATTGTATTACTTTGCTGACAGGACGATTGATAAGAATTGTATGACAAACCGTAGGAATTAATTCGTTCTTAGATCCGACCTCACAAAAAACCAAGACCTTCTTCACCAAACGAATATAATAATCGACCCAACTTAACTCACTTAGCTACGGTGCTCACCGTTCTACTTTTCAATAAACATAAGCAGTAACACCATACAACAAGGGCTATATCCTTCAGCATGCAACAAAATTGCTCACTCTATGCACACTAAATCTACACTCGAATACTAATTACGCTCGAAAATTCACGCCTACTATTTATACTCTAAATTCATTTTCGAGAAAGTTCTACGACATTCTCAAAAAGAAACAAGATGAGAAATTACATGACATGCAAAACTCACACCAAACCACGGTAAACACGACTGTGACGTCAAAGAGAAATCATACGACATGTAAAAATTCATACCAAACCGCAGTAAACACAATTGTGACGTCACAAGCACAAATTTTAACTCAGTGAAATTACCTAACAGAGAGAACTGTCCAGAATAATCACGGAAAAATACTTCAGTGGAAAATTATGACTTCATAATGCAACCTTACGAAACAATCTCACGAATATAACTTCGGAACACAACGCATCGGTCTAGAACCGTCTACAGTAGACAAAGCATTACAAACAAAATAATTATATTTAACAGTTATATCGTTACATTCAACATTTATAAATTAATTTGCAATTCTGCTGAGGACCTCATGGTTTTCTGGGCTGATCGCAATGTGGTAGATTATGGAAATTTTAAAACTTGCTTATTATCAATTATTATTATGTTTGGAAGGTGCTCGGTTTATAAGCATATTTGTGCGTACTTTAGCAGAAACTGCCAACTTCTGTTTTTCTCGTGACGCATACTCGCCCTGATTGTGTTTACGCAATATTCCGATATAGTTTATGTAAAAATCTCATTGTTGCAATGTAAATAAAACGTAAATAAACTTGCTTCTCGTCGCAGAATAAAGCAATGGGAAGCAAGTCAGCAGTTGACGTCGTCTCGCTTCATGCTCATGTTTCAACCTTCATTATTTTGTTCAATTGTTTCAACTTTATTGTTGGCAGATAAAGCAGTTCCTTGTCGCATTTGGCGAAGAATTTGAAAACGAAGATGCTCGTCAAGTTGCGTCATACGTTCATGACGTTGAAGTTCTACAACTGTACAATTGCCACATGACGTCGCTGGGCGTAGAAGCTGTATCATTGGCACTGAGACAAAACGAGCAGGTATAGTTTAAGCGCTAACGTTTGATAGAATCGTCAGCACAAATATTATAATGTTTATAAATAATTATTCATTAATTGTGATAAGAAATAATTTCAAGTACGACTGTTGCGCTCTCAAGAAGATAAGTATAGTGAACTAGCTGGCGAAACGTTTATGGTGTGGGATAAAATGAAACAACACAAACACTTGCAGGGATGCGACAGCAGTGTAGCAACTGAGTGCAGTCGAAAGATTCATCGCAAAAACTTCGGTCACAATTCGACCACAATTTGAAATGTGGCAACCAGAATTCACAAATTGATTTTTGAGTTTCTATCAGCTATAGTCTTGCAGAGCCAGAACTAATTAATTTCAAATCAACTGATTTCTATTCGACCTTTCGTGTTTCTTTTTCCGTTCTTACGTCTGATGGGGATTGCATTGGTGGAACCAGAAGGTGGAGAGGACGTCCATTCCTCCTCTAAATATTCGGTTATGCAAATTATTGCATTAATACCTTCCACAGTTAAAAATGTAAAATAAGGATTTTTTGGACTCCGAATCCCGCTGAAAATTTATCTGGTTCAAATGAATAAAACAATAAACAACTGAGGTTATTTTTACATCATATTAAACGGAAAATTCAACAGTAATGAAGGGAGACAGCGAAATGAGCTTGCGCTCTTGGAGTCAGCAGCCACCCGTTACCGTTACATATGTTAAATGCGATCTGCTCCAGTCGCGAATCGAGCCAGCCGCGTGGGATCTTTCACCTGCGCGTAGTATCGCTAGGCCATATCGCTGACAAGTTCAAAAACTTGTTCCCCCAACTGCAAACCAAACAGGCAAACACCCCAAGCTCTGAGCCACCCAGCGATCAGAAATGCGAGGCACGCAACAAGATTTTGGAAATTAACAAGGTCCGCAACTATTACACAATAAAAAATGACGCGTCAACACAAGGAAAACCGGAAGCCAATGGCTCGAATCCAACGAAGACAATAAATACATAACAATTTTTATTCATTTGAACAGCTTGTGACCTGACTGTCCAAAAAATGTTGGTCAACCTTTGTATCAACTCATTTTATTTCCTAAAATCATTCCCAAACACAATAACCAGCACGGGTTTCCATCCAGTTGAACTTCATCTTCTAGCTACAGTCACACTCGTTGATACTCAGTGTAAAGCGCTAAACTTAACCTTCAGTAGTAACTGATAAATTTTTCTCAGAAAATAAACACTGAAGTTAAATAAACACTGAAGTTAATACAAAAAGTCTATCGTGACTAAAAGCCTACCAAACTTGGAAACCTGGGCGCTCCCTAATTTGTTCTTTGTGATTATGCAATAGTTTCAATTTTGACGTATTAAGGAAAAATTTTGTTTGTTAATAGTGTTTATTACAATAATGATGCTGATAATCGCAATGATAACAATTAAAACAAAATCAACCCCATTTTCGTTTGTTATATAAAAAAATTCATCCCGCCGAAGCCTCCAGACGTTGGTATGGTAACACAAATTTCATCTCACCCCCCACCGTAATTAAAAACACTTCCAGCGCCAGTCGGCTGTGAATACCAATTTTAAAGAAACACATTGGCCTGGCCCGACTCGGAAGCAAGCCCGAATCTACAGCTTCAGAGTCAAGCACTCTTACCACTTGGTCACCTGAGCTGAAGTTTTTGATTTACTTGAGATTTCAGTGTTGTACTGCCCTGCTTACACTGCTGATGATGAGAGCTGATTTTATGCTGTCAAAACGTCAAGTTGTAAGAACTATTGTGGCCTTTATTTTTCCTCCTTAAGACTATTTTTGTCCCATAATTAATGCTGTATTTCGAAATATTTATTGGTTCTTTTTGTTGTGTTTCTGACTGTTAAGGACAGGTAGCACCACGGTTAATTAAGCTGATTTTTTATTTCACCATTTCTGTGTCATTTTCCATCAGGTCTGGCGCCCCCCCCCCCCCCGATTGACATGCTTGGCTCCCCCCTTCAACAAGCTTTCTTTGGAGGGGGCTTGTCCCCCTCCCCCCGATTGACACGCTTGGCTCCCCCCTTCAACAAGCTTTCTTTTTTGAAGACAGCAGTTTTTGTACTTAATTCCAAACTTTGGCCCCTCTAAGTCGACTGCTCTCGCGCAGGCCCTGTTCTACATCCTACCTCTGATGCTGAGTAATTGCTGTTTTACTGAATTTTTATTTGTCTCGGCCGAGTATCGAACTTGGTCTACCAACTGCTAATCGAACGCTCAAACACTAAGCCAACCAGGGCTGCGAACTCGAACTTGCCAACTTTTCATTGCGACTTAAGCGAAAGACGTTAGATACTGAGTTGGCTGCTAGACTTGAAGACCTTTAACGGTCATTTCGCAGTCTCCTTTCATTCAGCCACTTCACGAAAAAACTCCCACTACCGCTAATCTGTTATTATTTCATCTTGCCTTGTTACCTTGTGTTGGATTGTGCTGCACGAAAATAAATATTTTGATTGATTGATTGAACTCGAACTCGCTTGAACTCTATCGTTTTTGCCGAACTCCAACTTGAACTCGAACTTAAAAAAAAAGCAATCGAGTTCGAGTTCACTGATTGAGTGCTTTAATTTTATTGATGCAAATCTCTCAAAACGAAGTTTAGCGTACTTTTGATTTTTTGTTATACTGTAGATTAAATGATTGCAAATTTTCAATTGAAGGGTTTTGTTCTACATGTTCCTAAGTCACATTTTCGGTGAAACCAAGGTAATCCCTTTAAAAGTTTTTGTGTACCAGCTAAAACCGTCCTAAGCAAATATTTTTACAAGAAAATGTTCCTTAGTCCTTGCATCAACAAGTTGCGTTGTGGTCATCATGGTAAATTTCGCGCTAAATGTTCCTAAGTCCGATAGTTTTATTCCAAAAGTTCTTAAGTCACATCAAAATGTAGTTTTATTCTAAAAGTTCCTTAGTCACATCAATATGTCAGCTTTATTAGACATGCTGATGAATAAGCTAAGTAGGTTCAGCAGGTAAATGTAAAGGCCAAAGGATCGAGATAGGAACAGAAAGGAAAAAGGGTTTTTGGCTTATTGACTATTCAATGTAGCCTACCGTACTGTGTTTTAGCCATTTGATTGAGCAAGCTTGTGAAGAGTTTGAACTTTAACTAGGCTAGGCAGCTGGCACGTTTGCATTAACAGACATTGTGACATGATGTGTTAACCAGTTAACAGTTTAACGACAGATTCTGTTAATTTGTGAGAATTGTTTTCAAATTACTATTAGTAGGTTTGTGCTATGGATGCAAATACTCAGGTGGTTAAAAGTAAAAAGAGGAAAGCAAAGCCATCAAATTGGAAGAAAGCCAAAATCAAAGCTGCCAAAGTTAACGGTTGAAAGTTATAGCCTAAATCAGCTAGTGTGAAACACATAAAGTTGTCAGCTAACAGACAGCTAATTCTTGTGTCAAACATTTTAAATTTTGTTTTCTATATTTTTTTAAGATAGCATTTTGTTTTGCCTTGCAAAAGTTTGTTGATGGGGTGCTTTTTAAAATGTGGTGCTCTTATACTTATGACTGTTTGTGCACAATCACATCATAAAACTAAGAGCACAATATTAATCATTGACATGAGCATGTTCTGTATTTATGATAACAGTGGCTGTAGCCTAAAGTTTCAGAAAAAAAAAATTATTAAGCATTATGTAAGTAAATACTAGATTTAAACTTGGTAAGGATTTGCATCAATAGTGTGGTAGAGTGGTAGAAAGCGTTAGTATTGGAGACATAGGCGCAACTAGGGGGGGGGGGGGGCTAAGGGAGCTGAAGCCCCCCCCCCCTTAGCCTTATGAACGACAACGGATAAAACAGCTGCAAAAAATTATAAGTACCAGTACTCGTCGTAATTTGTCAATATTGAACAGGCAATAGGGGTGGATCCAGGGGTGTTTGGGGGAATGCATCTCCCTAAAATCCGATTTTAAAACTGTTTTAGAAAAAATACAATTTTTTTTCATAATTTCGAAACTTTTCGATAACAATAATTCTTATGCCTTAAGCACGCGTAATCGAAAGTGTGCGAACACGTGCATCATACTTGGTGAGGCACGCACATATAGGGGCAAAAATTTAAATAAAATGTACCTGAAAAATGTTCAAAAAGCACTAAAATGGCCATTGCAGTGTGTAGATTTGCAAAAAGTTTCCGGGGGAGCATGCCTCCGGACCCCCTAGATTTGTTCCTCAATTTGCATCAAATTCTGCCAGAAAAAATACGCTTAATTAAAATGTTAAAATTTAATGCTCTTGTCCTTGAAAAAATTTCTGAATACGCCTTTGACATGAAACATTTTCAAAGGGCTTATGTTATTTAGGCCCGTTTTGGGGTCTAAACGTCTAACGATTTTGTACGTAGTAAGCATTCAACCTCATTGAAAACTGCATCCCCCCGCCAAAATTTTATTGATCCGCTCCTGACAGATAATATAAATTTAAGTTTTACTGAGGATTAAATAGCAAGATAAGCATGCCTTGGTTGAAAAAATTTAAAAGACTCTTCATGTGCCGCTTTGGGATAAATTATAAACTAAATTTCACAAAAACTTCGCTTGCCTAATGCCTAGTGAAACTACTGTAGTTTCGGACATAACGCTTAGCTCTCTTCTGTTTTAATGCACAGATATTGATTTGAGCAAAAAAACTAGCCGTGGCTTTTCCTTGTTGAAATAGACGATAGACCTACGTCATCTCGCGAGACAGTCAGACATGATACTAGAAAATTACGAGCAATAAGGAACTAATCGTAATCACAAAAATGTATCAGCCCCCCCTTACGAAAATCCTGGTTGCGCCACTGATTGGAGATGTGGTTAATTAATTAATTGGAATTTTCAGTATGTCATTGAGGTTATAGAGCACGCAAGAGAATGGCAGTTTGCTCCACCGCCTTTCTTTATGCTGCAAAATTATCTTTTAAGCTCTTCTTTTTGCTTATTCGACCAAATATAAAATAGTATGGTTGCATTATCGTTTTAGGTGAAGCACATCTTTCGCACTCTGGAAAAGATGTTCCATGTCGAGTTCAAAAGTTGGTAGAATGCCGTTGTCGCTGTTATTATCAACTGACTTCAACTACACCTTAGGTTTGAGGATATATACCAGAAATTTTTAGATGTTTCTTCCCGGAAACAAAACTTCTGGACCTGCCTCATTAGAAGTGCCCCCTCCCCGTTACTGTGCTGTTGCGGGGTTTTCTGCACCAACAAAAACATGAACAAATTAATTAAAAGTAATGCGATTTTAAAGCTATTTGTAAAAGAAAAATGCTTAATATAGCGTTAAGTTTGATGGAAAAAGTTCCTAAGTCACAATTCGTAATAAAAGTTCCTTAGCCCACTTGGCTGAATTCATTATAAATTATTGTGACGTCATCATGACGTCACATTTTGTCGCGTAGTGATCACTCTTTACCTAAATAATCAAAAACAGCACTTTTAGTGTTCGCAGCTACTTTGCACTGATTTGCCGATGTTTGACAAAACTTTCAATGTAATTTTCTCTGAACAGACATTTTGTGACGTAAGAACATTTAGAACTAAGCCCTTCAATTTAGGTACCGATACTGCACTGGCATTTCATTTTGCGTTGTCTCATTGAAGCTTATTTGTTGCATCATAAACGGTGTTTCGAGAGATTTTAATGAAAACGCAGCTGCACTGCAGCAACAGTTACCTGTTGTTTGTGCGGAGTTGCAATCTCTGTTCCAACTGTTACTAAGTGGGTCAGGGGCGGATCCAGGGGCAGGGGACTTTTTTCAACAATGCTTTTGATGACTACAGTTTTTCCATAATTTCGAAACTCTTCGACAACAATAATTTCTACGTTTTATACCGGCACACAGAAACCGAAAACGTGCGAAAAAGTGCATCATACTGGTGTTTGGTGAAGACCTCCAAATTAAGGACAAAATATTCAAATACATTTTCCTTAAAGCTTGTGCAAGAAGCACTAAAATGGCCATCATCGAATGCAAGTTTTCAAATTTTTTCCGGGAGAGCATGCCCCCGGACCCCCTAAAACCGCTACTGTCCTCATTTTGCTTCAAACTAACTCAGCCGGAAAATCTACGCTCAAAAATGTCAAACTTTAGTGCCTTCGCCTAAAAACTCTGGTTACGTTCCCGGCATGAAAACATTGATTTTAAATAGCTTAAACGTTCTTTCTCGAATCCAAACGTCTTTGTAATTAGCTAACATTCAAACTAAATCAAAACTGCATTCCCCCACCAAAAATTTCTGGATCCGCTCCAGGTTTTCTTCAATTTTGTGGTTAGAGTATGTTTGTTGAAGGGATATTTTGATCAGGGCTGTGAATTCAAACTTGAACTCGAACTCGACCATTTTTGCCGAACTCAAGCTCGAACTTGAACTCGAAAAATAAAAATCCTTGAATTCGAACTTGAACTCGAACTTGCAAATGTCTTTTAAACTCGAACTTTAACTCGATTAAAAATCGATCGAGTTCTCAGCCTGAAGCCAACCAGGGATCTTAAACTCAAGGCATGCAACAACAAATCCACCGTCTGCTGTTCTCAGTAAACACTGCTCGCGAGCAAAGAATTAATTAAATTACTACTCAAAAAAAGTCTGGAAATTAATAGGGATGTGCCGGATACATATCCGGTATCCGGCACTATCCGGCGCTTTTTGAGGTATAGTTTTAAAGTTCACGAAAATTGCGTAGAGCAGACTCGGTAAAAATAAAAGTTACATTTTCGATCTACAATGTGAAAAAATTTGGTTCAAATTTCAAAACTTTAATTTCGTTTAGACTCTCTACAAAAAGTAGAACCGATTCCAAACCTTAGACTACGTTGGTAATTTTTTACATCAAGTGGATTTATATTTAGTTAGCAAGTTATTATTTCGTTTGGCGCTGTGAGTTTTGTCATCAGGAAAGCCACTTCAATGGTGTAGTAGTAAAGGTAGAGGTAAAGGTACGGGACAGCGGGTGCAAGCACATATTGTTTAGGCCATTTTCAATTGTCGGCCCATTACAATTTTCAATCACGAATGATTGAACGCTGTTAAGGAACATAACATGACGAACAACACATACACAAAACCCTTCGCACTTCCGCTTGTGCCGAGCGCCTGGCGCGAAAGCTGCGAATACTATTTTTAAAGTCTTTAGTATGACCCGACTGGGAATAAAACCCCAGTCTACCGGCTGCCAAGTCGACGTGGTAAGGCAGTAATCAATCGGCTTCAAACCGAGACGGTATAAGTTCGATGACCACCATCGTTATATCACTCGCAAAGACCATGCAAGAAACTTACGTTTAAATGCCTGTTTTCTGTCCTATGATTTGCACGTTCTTCTTTTGTTCAAAACGAAAAAAACAAATGTAGTGAGGAGGGCGATTTTTTATTGACCTAAAAATCTCAAAAAATTGACCTCATTTTATCAAAAAATTGACTTTATTGACCTAACGAAACAATGAAATGAAAGAAACTGCCCGTAAGAAAAAAAAAAAAAACAACATTAAAGTTACTTCAGTTAGTGCTTAGATTGTAATGTACGCACATATAATTTAAGTGTTTTGCTATTCGCTGTATTGCAATCTTTCTAACATCAAAGTATGTTCGAATAACTGCATTGTTTTTTCAAGTCTAATGTTTTTGACTACCGGCACGTAGCTACAAAAATATGAGACAAATGAAAAAACGACGAAAAGCTTATTTCATCATAAACCAATTTTGCTGAGATAGCTATCTTGCAAAGCTGTCTGAACGGACCTTTACAATCGAAATCGATCAAATCACATCGAACATTACATTAATGAATTAAGCATGTGTAAACTGTAATACCGGTAACAGTCTGGCGACAGCATACACCTCCCTGGTACCACCAACAGTTACGAACCTCCATCTCTAAGTTATCTGAGTCATCTCTTTTTGAGTATAAAGTAGAATCGCGCAAAAACAGCAAGAAAGCAAAAATTGACCTAATAAAAAAAAATTGATCTAAAAAACAAAAAATTGACATTTATTGACTTTATAACTTCATCAATACTGATCCTAAGCCCGTGAAATTTTGTTTCCACATTGTTAGAGATATGTTCTCCATCCAAAAAAAAAATTGACTTTATTGACCGCAAATCGCACTAGTAATGAGCGACCGACATAGGTGCCAGTTTTTTCTCGAAGGCCAACAGCAGGGGAAGAGAATTTGTATAGAAACTTTGTTTTCTACGTTCAATACACGACATTGAAGGCAGGTGGTACTAGTAGCGTTGTAATGGATGTGCTTCTGCTTATAAATGTTGTGCGGTTTTGTAACGTTATGTAAGTTGAAGTCTTTAATTCAGCGTCCTTAGTTCAGCAATTGGAAGTTTATGTAAAAGTTTGACGAAATTTACCCATCATTGCAGATTTTCCGCAGGATCGATTATTTGCTGTAACTTTATGGTATTTATAAACTATAAACCTTACGGTTTTTAGCAGCTCTGATGATATGCAAACTAGCCTTTTTCCGACCGCTTAGCGTAGTGGTTAAAGACATATCGCTATACTGTAGGTGTGGTATAGTTAGTTAGTTGCATATTTATCCTCCTATCACGAGAAAGCGATCAATACGCTATACGAGCTCGCTTAGGAGTTGCCGGCCATCTATCTACCACACCAAGATGGGGGAATCCCGCTAAGTGCCTTTTCCAACGGCACAACAAGTAAACTTGCCGGCTTGTTGTCCACACTATCCCATTAATGCTGAGCGTCAAGCACGGAAGCTGTGAATACCAATCTTAAAGTCATTGGTTTGACCCGACTCGGAATCAAACCCGAGTCAACAGCTCAAGAGACAGACGCTCTATACCACTCGGCCATCTGAGCTGTTATAGGCTCGCCACTGTTGCAACGTTTTCTTTCGGGTTCGAAATTGTGTTGCACAGACGCAGAGATGGGCTCCGCCACTCGTTACATGCTTCGGCGTAATACCGCGAGTATAATGACGATTTGATCTTTTTTGAAGTTTGCTTTCGATGGGTATCACAAATTGCTCACAAGCACAAAGCCGCAAACATCAACACAATGTGTGGTAATCGTCAACTCCATTGCTTTACTCGTAAAATCACGCCGCTGACGCAGGCCACTCGCTTGATAGTTTCCTTCTCGCTTTATACATAGCATGAGCGCAAAATTTCGTCAAAACAATGCTAAGGTTTTGCGCTGTTACATTTTGAAACTGTTTTAGGTACTTTGCAATGTGCATGCCATGCAGTCAACTTGTAATATACAGTATTAATGAAAACACCCCGGAGGCCAGGCATACGCTATGTCCCTTTTCGGTATTAGACCGGAGGAAGCACTGCTCCTGGTCCCGCCGATTAAACGCCTATAGTGGCCGACCGACTTGGCGTCCGATTGGCACACTCTTGACCAAATTCGACACTGTTAACACAGTTCTTCTTACTAAAAATAAAGCCCAGCTTTGCAAACGTGAGGCTGCCCAAACGCAGTACTGTATAGTGAATCGGAGTTGAATCAAAAGCGATCAGCAAGATGGTCATTGTATTAACTGAGTTCCTGCTGCTCGAACGGGTCGCCGATTCGGGCAACTTAGAGTAATGAAGTCCATTTTCAATGACGCAATGCGTTTGATAGTTTCCTGTGTGTCACACAGTGGTGTACGCACGGGGGGGAGGGGGGTTCGGGGGTCATTGACGACTGAAAAACATGAAAACCTCTCTTTTTGAAACGATCCGCCTTTTTTCATATAGAGATTGCCGAAATTGTTATCAATTATCATATTTTTCTTTACTATCCAACTTCCTTATGTTACATAATCTTGAAAAACTTTCATTGTGATGCAATAATACCGGTAGTGAAACTTTTCTGGTGCATTGCGCTTGACGTTGACGATTGCAGAAAAAGTAAAACCTTTCTTTTTTGAGACGAACCGACTTTTCTTCGTGCGAAGCTTGCCGAAATTGCTGTCATGTTTTTTTTCTGTTCTGTCCAACTTTCTAATGTAATTTCGAGAAACTTTTATTATGATACGATGCAACAATACCGGTATTCCAACTTTTCTGATGAGTTTCGTTTGAACTGCAATTTTGTCATTGATGCTGCTGTGAAGTAGTTGGTAAGTGGGAGTTTCCTTAAATACGAAGAATCTGCAGTAACTATGGCTGCACACAAAAATTTTTTAAAAAATCAAATCTTCACTGTAATCGTTTCATTAAACTCGCTGTAGTATTGCAGCGTCGTAGCGAGTGGCGAGGCCCGGCCCCGCGGCTTAACGTCTGGACAACGCAGCTCCGAAGAAACGTCGCAGCGGTAGCGAGCCGTTGGCTACTCTGTGTCCGATTTGACCGGCCTGGGAATTGAACCTCAGACCTTCCACATCGATTGCGACAACTTTAACACTGCGCTATAACCGGCCGGTTTGTTGAAAAACTATTAAAATATAAAAATCTAAATTGACGCTGCCCTAAATGCTAAAAATAAAATAAAGATACTGCCAAGGAAGACCAAACCAACGAAAGATTCAAAGAGGCCCAGGGGCGGAACGGGGAGGAGGGTGACAAAATTGTTTTTACGCACCGCTACTGTCTCAGGAGCTGGAGTGCTCTGTTTCCCACACACCCCGATTATGTGCTTGAGAGTATCTGATAATATCGACGCTGTGATTTGGGTGAAAAATGCTTAGATAATATCGACGCTGTTTTTGATTTTAATCGCATGATCAGGGATTCCTCTCGCGCGTAATATATTATAGTTTAAAAATGTTTCGGTAGGGAGGGCAGTTTGTTCTCATGCTTCACTGTCTTCACTATTCAAGACACATGATACTGGATAGGCCTACTGCTCTTTTCATAATGAGTGCATATTAAATGTTTATATCAAGGTTCATATGCGTTGTTTATAGCAATGTTTTCTTGAAAAAAAAAGATTTTTTTGGAGGGAAGCAATAACTTGTTTTACCCTCCTGGCTACACCCTGTTTGTGACGTAGCGAAAGCTAGCCTACTTTAGTCAGTTAACCTTCCTATGACCCAAAAATGAGGTCAACTAAATTTTTTCAGTGAATTTTTAACGACGGATTGACAACTTGAGTTTCGGTGAAACCTTTACGCTCCCTAAATGAAGCCCAAACAATCAAACAAAATGTGAATGAAATATCTGGATTGTTTCCTTCGTTATGGCGTTATATAGCTTAATCATGGTAGCTGCACTGCGCAGTAATTTAGACTAGAAACATTACAATCCGATGCACTTTAATACCTCTGAACTACTATAGGCTAATTGTAGTCAGTAGCGTACGCAGGGGGGACTCCTATGCGTGCGCTCCCCCGCAGGCCTTCTTCGATACATGTTAAAAGCCTGTGTCGCTCAGATACTGCTAGAAAAATCGCACCTTAATGTAGAAAATTTCCTTCGCGCCATAGGCGCACGCAAGGGGAGGGGAGGCACGGTGCCATGATCCCCCCTTTGACCCTGTAATAAGGTGCTAAAACCTAACTTTCAGTCTATAATTTCACAAACTAATAATAATTGCAGCCTTCTTTCACTTATTTTAGCCAAGCTTTTGCTTTTAGACAAAAGTTGCGAAAATATATTTGCATTGTCTATAGCAGTGTGGTCCAAACCTTGGCTTGCGGGCTGCATGCGGCCCGCGGGCAACTTTTGTGCGGCCCTCGAACACTTTAATCTTCGTTGCCTGTTTTGTATCTAACAAGGCTTAGAAATTTCCTCCTTCGCATTAAAGACGTGATTTTTTTAAGAGGCGAGAAATTTGCAAGCGTAGAATGATAACGGGAATGTTTCATAGTGCACTTGAACGCATCATTTTGAAGTAGAAATGCATCTGACGTCACATTAAGACATTTACTACGTACTAATGCAGGTTATGTAACATCTCGCATACTTGTCATGTGGGCCTTTTCAAACGATCTTCAGCGAGATGTGCAGCGTAAACGTTACGAAATTTAGTGAGTCGCACTAACTTTCACCATGAAATGAGTTCCAACAAAAAAGTGTCCGAGGAAAACAGAGAGTTCAATTTTAACTGGGTGGACAGATATTTCTTCGTCATTAATAATGGTAAAACACAATGTTTGATGAGTCTTCAAGTAATATCTGTTCCCAAAGAGTTTAATGTTCAGCGACATTACAAGACGCTAAATGAGAAAAGATACGGTCAGTACCAGGGAACTTCCACAAGGGAAGCAATATTGAAAGAATTAAAGAGAAACTAATTTAAGCAAACAGGTATGTCGAAAAGCTTTGCCAAATGTGATTCAGTTGCACATCTAACAGCTTCATACGACGTTGCGCTACCGCCAATTTTTAAAACTTAAACAAGCATGAAACGTAAGACATTTAGTTAGGCATATAATGTCAATGGTAGAGTAACAATCTCTCCGCCTATGGTTAAAATCTAGATTTTATCTTTGCGGCCCGCAAAGCTTTTTCAAACCTTTATGCGGCCCTTAATGCTCTCAGTCTTGGACCCCACTGGTCTACGTATAGTGACTGCACCCACTGCATGCCCTTTTTCAATAAAAAATGTGTGCTAAAATGAGTGTTTTTTATGTGAAAACCGCAAAAATTTATAGGCGGCTGGGGGCACAACCTCCAGACCCCCGGTTGCACCTCTCCTTTTGCCAAATCCTAAGGGCACACTGCTTCGCACCCCCCCCTCAGAAAATTTCTGCGTACGCCACTGATTGTAGTATTTTTACGTCATCACGATGTGACGTCACTGAAAAACCCCCATTGTAAAATCCTACGTACGCCACTGGTGTCACATGATCTCATGCAATAGTTTCATGGTTTAGAACTAAAAATGACTAAGTCACATTTTATCGAATTTGAGATTTCACCCAAAATGCATTTTGTTTTGAATTCTTAACAACGCGTGCTAGATATTTTATGAAAAAGAATCTGCCGAAGTTCCTTTTCCAGAGATTGCTTTTTCTTAGAGAGTAACGTTTGTTGGAGTAGAAATGCTCAAGTCCAAATCAGCCAATCAAGATCGTCCAATTGTGTAACTCAGCAGTAGTTTGTGCTTAGTCATTAAGACAATTAACACAAGTTAGGGATATGAGATTGTTGCACAAATACGCTACTGGATCTATGATTTCTGGTTACGGGGGCAAAGTGTAGCAGCTGAGTAGTCAGTACAAGTTTATTTCAAACATGTGGTGCGTGGTGTAGTAGAGGTGTCTCCGGATTTCGGGGCCTCAGCATTTAAAACCAATGCTGGCATTGATGGCAAATGATCCATTGAAGGTTCCTATCATCAAAATTAGCATAAAATTGTCCTGGCAAGGCCAGATATAAGCGGAAAAGGGGGTTCCAGGGCCCCCATTACTTCGAAGTCCCACGATAAGTGATCTCTAAACAAAAATAAAGTGTTTAAGTCTTTAAGTTTGTCGTAGGTGCCTTCAACAAAATCTGGGTTTTGGAGACTCTACCTTCAAATCCGACCCTGCCTCCTCGTCCTCACTTATTTCCAACTGTAGAAATGATGCTGGCAAGCAGTTCAAGCAGTTACGTGAAAACAAAATGCTGTTTGAGATATCTTTTTTTTATAAAAGTTGATCGAACAATTATTGTTGAAAATATCTTTCCTGCAACCAGTACCAATAACAAGAACATGTTAAAATAATATAAATGTGATTGTGCAGTATTCAAATCTTCATTTAAAAACTTAAAAAGTTTCTAGCTCAAAACTGTTAATTTGTGACTTAGTCATTTTCAGTTCCAAAAATCTAAACCCTTCAATCACACATGGTCACAATTTTAGGGTAAATGCTGGCAGTTATAGTTGATGAATTACAGTGAGATGCAGGAAATTCAAAATCATCATCGAATCGACGTAACGTCATAATAAGTTTGAAGTAAATGAAAACAAACCAATCGAAAACTGACCAAATGTTAATCATGCAATAGTTTTAATTTTGACGTATCAAGAAATAATTTTGTTTATTAATAGTATTTATTGCAATGATGTTGATAATTGTAATGATTACGATCAAAACATGGTGAGGTGTGGCTGCTATTCAATATCACGGGTTCGATTCCTCGCCATTTCATTCTGGTCTAAGCGCATACACGTTGCGATATGCCACTTATCGATTATTGTGTTACTCGACGTTGAATTGTGATGTAACCAGTTGTGTTTACTACGTCATGTGTCTTGCATCACTGTCTACTAAAATGTTCATGAATAGATTCGGACGCTTGAGCTTTCGTACAACAAATTTGATGATGATGGTTGTATGCATCTTGCGAAATGTATAATAAAGGTGGAGGAATTGAGACTGTATGGATGCGGGATCGAACCTAGAGGGATGGAGTTATTATCCCAAGGAATAATGCAAAGAGATCATCCGGTAATTATTGCGTTGAGATATTTTTCTTGGTTAATATTTTTATGTGGTTATGTTATGAAACGTAGGGTGCGCTTGTTCGGGCTCGGGAATGTATCACAGTGAATCAGGTGCGTGTTCGGACTGACTGCTTCACGATAATCACCTCCGTGCGATTGACGCAATCACAAAATTGAAAATAATGAAAACTGATGAAAAACGAGTAAATGTTTTGAGCAAGAAATCGAATCGTTGATTTAATCCGATTCTGGTTCGGTTCCGATTCAAAGTTATTTCCGTTTTTGTCTAAATTTGAATGTGGTTTTGATCAATCGAAACGATGAAATGAACTAAAAATCAATGAAAAAAGTTTTTGATTTTCTTTGTAATAAAAACCCGCCAAGCAGAGACAATTGTGAAGCGAAGCTGGATAATAATCATGGGACGAAAATGGTTTAAAGATTTTAGTTTTGTACTGCTCTGCTTACACTGCTGATGATGACAGCTGATTCTATGTTGTCGAAACGTCCAGTTGTAAGAACTACTGCGAGTATGTTTTTCCACTTTAAACTATTTTCGTGCCATAACTGTTGTATACCAAAATGTGTATTGGTTGTTTTTGTTGTGTTTCTGACTGCTAAAAACTGGTAGAGCCAAGATTAATTGGACTGATTTTTATTTTACAATTTCTATTTCATTCTCCATCCTTTTTTTGATGCTGAGTAATTATAGCTTTATAAATTTTTGTTTGTCTCGGCCGAGTATAGAACTTAGTTTACCAACTGCGAATCGAATGCTAAAGCACTGAGCCAACCAGGATCAGAAAGACAAGGCCAGCTGCGACAAATTCACCGTCAGCTGTTCTGAGTAAACACTGCTCGGGAGCAAAGATATAATTCATTACTCAAGAAAAGTCTGGAAATTAACGAGGTTCGCAACTATTACGCAATAAATAATGACGTGTCAACGCAAGAAAACCTGAAACCAGGGTTCCAATCCAACTAAGATAACAACTACTTAAAAATTTTCATTCATTCGAATAGCTTGTGACCTGACTGTCCGAAACATGGCGGTCGACGTTTGTGTCAACTCATTTTATTTCCAAAAATCATTCCCAAACGCAGGAACAAATATAGGTTTCTATTCAGCTGAACTTCGTCTTCTGGCTATAATCACACTCGTTGATATTCTTTGTAAAGCGCTAAACTTAACCTTGAGTAGAACCTGATAAATTTTTCTCAAAAAACTAAACACTCAAGTTAAGCATTTAATAAAAAGAGTCTACCGTGACTAAAAGTCTACCAAACTTGGGAACCTGGGCGCTCCCTAATTTGTTCTTTATGATTATACAATAGTTTCAATTTTGACGTATTAAGGAAAAAAATTTGTTTGTTAACAGAGTTTATTACAATGATGTTGATAATAATTGCAATGATAACGATTAAAACAAAATCAACCCCATTTTCGTTTGATATATAAAAAATTTTATCCCGGCGAAGCATCCACACGTTGGTATGGTAACACAAATTTCATCCCACCCGTCACCTCTACCACTTGATCACCTGAGCTGAAGTTTTTGATTTATTTGAGATTTCAATTTTGTACTGCTTTGCTTACACTGCTAATGATCAGAGCTGATACTATGCTGACGAAACGTCCAGTTGTAAGAATTACTGTGGCCTGTATTTTTCCTTCTTAGACTATTTTCGTCCCATAATAATTATTGCTGTATTTCGAAATATTTATTGGTTCTTTTTATTGTGTTTCTGACTGCTAAGGACAGAAAGCGCCAGGGATAATTGGGCTGATGTTTTATTTCACCATTAGGGTAGAGTGGGGTAAAATAGTAGCGCCAGGAATAATTGGGTTGATGTTTTATTTCATTTTTCATTGGGCCTGGCGCCAAGGGGGAGGGGGGGAGCTAGCCTCCCAGATTGACATGCTTGCCCCCCCCCCCCTTCAAGAAGCTTGTTCTTTCAAAAACAGCAGTTTATAAGCTGAATTTCAAACTTTGGCCCCTCTAAGTCAACTGCTTTGGCGCAGGCTTTGTTCTCCATTCTACCTCTGATCCTCTGATGCTGAGTAATTACTGTTTCATTGAATTTTTGTTTGTCTCGGCCAAGTATCGAACTTGGTCTACCAACGGCGAGCCGAACGCTCAAACACTGAGCCAACCAGGGCTGCGAACTCGAACTCGCTTGAACTCGATCGTTTTTGCCGAACTCGAACTTGAATTCGAAAAAGAAATATTTTTTAACTCGAACCCGAAAAAAAACAATCGAGTTCGCGGTCATTAATTGAGCGCTTTAACTTTATTGACTTAAATTTCCTAAAACGAAGTTTAGCGTACTTTTGATTTTTTTGTTATAATGTAGATTGAATGATTTCAAATTTGCAATTTTGGTAGCGATACTGCACTGGCATTTCATTTTGCGTTGTCTCATTGAAGCTTATTTGTTGCATCATAAACGGTGTTTCGAGAGATTTTAATGAAAACGCAGCTGCACTGCAGCAACAGTTACCTGTTGTTTGTGCGGTGCTGCAATCTCTGTTCCAACTGTTACTAAGTGGGTCAGGGGCGGATCCAAATGGGGGACCTTTTTCAACAATGCTTTTGATGACTACAGTTTTTCCATAATTTCGAAACTCTTCGACAACAATAATTCCTACGTTTTATACCGGTATACAGAAATCGAAAACGTGCAAAAAAATTGCATCATACCGGTATTTGGTGAAGACCTCCAAATTAAGGACAAAATATTCAAAAACAATTTGCCCTAAAACTTGTTCAAGAAGCACTAAAATGCCATCATCGAATGCAAATTTTCAAATTTTTTCCGGGAGAGCATGCCCCGGGACCCCCCCTAAAACCGTTACTGTCCTCATTTTGCTTCAAACTAACTCAGCCGGAAAATCTACGCTCAAAAATGTCAAACTTTGGTGCCTCCGCCTAAAAAAAATCTGGTTACGTTCCCGGCATGAAAACATAAATTTTACATAGCTTAAACGCTCTTTCTCGAATCCAAACGTCTTCGTAATTAGCTAACATTCAAACTAAATCAAAACTGCATCCTCCACTAAAGGATCCGCTCCTGATGAGGGTATGTTTGTTTAAGGGGATATTTTGAACAAGGCTGTGAATTCAAACTTGAACTCGAACTAGATCAATTTTGCCGAACTCGAACTTGAACTCAAAAAATGAAAATCCTTGAACTCGATCTTGCAAATGTCTCTTCAACTCAAACTCGAACTCGGTTAAAAATCAATCGAGTTCGCAGCCCTGGAGCCAACCAGGGATCAGAAACACAAGACATGCAACATTAACAAATCCACCGTCTGCTGTTCTCAGTAAACACTGCTCGCGAACAAAGAAGTAATTCATTACTCAAGAAAAGTCTGGAAATTAATAGGGATGTGCCGGATACCGGATATATATCCGGCACTATACGGCGCTATCCAGAATCTCCGGCGCTGTTTGATGTATCCGGTATCCGGCCGGATACCGGATAGTTTTTAAGTTCACGAAATTGCGTAGACCAGACTCGGTAAAAGTTATCTTTTCAATCTACAATGTGAAAAAGGTGGGTGCAAATTTGAAAACTTTAATTTCGTTTAGACTATCTACAAAAAGTAGAACCGAGTCCAAACCTTAGACTACGTTGGTAATTTTTTACATCAAGTGGATATAACTTTAGTTAGTATGTTCGTTTTTTTTTGTTTAGCGCTGTGAGTTTTGTCATCAGGAAATCCACTTCAATGGTGTAGTGGTAAAACAGTAATTAATTGGCTTCAAACAGAGACGGTATAAGTTCGATGACCACCATCGTTATATCACTCGCAAAGACCATGCAAGTGATTTACGTTTAAACGCCTGTCTTCTGTCCTATAATTTGCGTGTTTGCGTTTTGTTCAAAACGAAAAAAACAATTGCAATGAACGACCGACAAAGGTGCCAATTTTTTCGCGAAGACCAACAGCAGGGGGAGTGATTTTTTATGGAAACTTTGTTTTCTACGTTGAAAAAATGACATTGAAGATACCAGTAGCGTTGTAATGGATGTGCTTCTGCTTTTAAATGTTGTGCGGTTTTGTAGCGTCATGTAAGTTGAAGTCTTTAATTCAACGTCCTTAGTTCATCAATTGGCTGTTTGTGTTAAAACTTTGACGTAATCATGGGCGTCCGCAGAAAAAAATGCAGAGGGGGGCAAAAACATTCTCGAGATGGCCATCTTAGTGAAAGCTATAGTCAGGTAAGTGTCAGTGATAGGGTGACCAACTGACCATACGTCCGGCATCGGCCGATGCCGTACGTGCAGAACTCTTCTTTCATGTTATTGTGCATTATGCGGACATAAATTAATGGATGTGCCACTAGACTTGACAGTCTGTAAAAACAACTTTCTTTTTGCATTGTTTTCTTAGGTCTTGTTATATGTGGTTGGTTTGATACTTCCATTTCAAAACAATCAAATCTTCATTATATTTACGCCAAAGTGTGTAACGAGTAGCGGGGCCCGTCTCCGCTGCTTAACCTTCGAGAATACGTCGCAACGGTGGTGAGCCGTTAGCGATACTGTGTCCGATTTGACCAATCCGGGAATCGAACCCCAAACTTCCCGCACCGATAGCGACGTTCTGATCCAAAATGTCAAAATAAAAAGTAGTTTGAGGTCTGAAAATCAAACTTATAGCTACGGCCTATAAATCAGTGCTGCTCAATTTTTTTATTGCAATATACCGGCAGCGCAGTTTCTGCCACCAAGGCGTACCAGTAGCACATCAGCAACAAGCACAAATTTGTTTTACAAGATACGAGATGCAAGATACGATACTTGGTATATACGCAAAAACCAGAATTTTTCTGTACAAGATGCAAAAAGTAAAGTTGGACATGCTGCTGTTGCCGCGTGAATTTGCTGGTGTACGCACGTCCACATGACGGATTGGTAATCGGCTGATTGGTGTAGCAGTAACGATATTGCTTTCAAAGTCAGAGATCTGGGGTTCGATATCCGACCTGTCAAATCGAATACAGTGCTGTTCACGGCCACCGCCAATGGCTCGCCACGTTTCTTCGGAGTTCGAAGCTAAGCTGCTCACGCACTAAGTTACGGAGATGGTCTTCGCCACTCGTTGCACGCAGCTTCTGGGTAATACCACGAATATAACCGAGATTTGAGATTGACGATCAATAAAAAAGACGCACAAAAACTTTTAACCGAATTCTTCATCTTATGCGAAGTGTGCGCCTGCTTATCTTCCACCAGTTTATCCAATTGTGGTTTGACTGAAGAGTAGCATTTGAAACATGGACACTTTTCTAGTCTTTGCGTCATGACAAAAGATAAATCGCCATGTCTGCTGACCTGAATAGAATGCGATAGTATGTACTATTGCATACGGCCTTGAAAGACAAAAAAGTAACCTAAACGAATGGAATCATGCAGAGAACAAAAAATGAATTAAGTGTCAAGCAATAACTCGTACTGATCAACGTAAAATGATGCTCGGGATTTGTACCAATATTTTCTAACGTGCTTAGCACTGGCCTTGGTAACAGCATGCCTAAATGTAAAACCAGTTTCAATGATGTGTGAAGGGTGGAGTATCCACTCATTGAACGGCCGGACTAATTTAGACAGCAGCATTTAGACAACTAGACAAACTCTTTTATGCTTTAATTCAGAGGTGGGCAACCTGCGGCCCGCCAAAGCATGTGCTAATTGCCAATTGGTTCCGAAACCTGTTTTTTTGCAATCTAGTTCAAACCCAATCAACACACGAACTGCTTTGAATGCTATTTTCCAGGCTGAAGATCTTGTTTTTCTAGTCATCTTATATTTCAGAGACCTCTTTTTCACGCGACAGACCTTTTTTGGTATTACTCTTGCCAAGAAGTGTTCTTTTTTCTAAAAACTGCGGCCCGCTGGAAGCCTATATTTATAATTGGTGGCCCAGTATTACCAGAGAGTTGCTCTCCCCTGCTTTAATTAAACAGATTATTGCGAAATGTTTTGTTATTTTATTCGTTTTGTAGTAAATTCATCTGTATTTTTCAACTTTTTGTGTAATTTCTTAACTTGCATTTTTCATGCGTATTTTTCAACTTTTTTTGGTTTTTTAGAAGGGGGGCAAGTGCCCCCTCTTGCCCCCCTGCGAACGCCCATGGACGTAATTTACCCATCATTGCAGATTTACCGCATGATCGATTATCTGCAGTAACGTTATGGTATTTATAAACCGTAAACCTTACGGTTTTTAGCAGTTCTGATGTAGCGCAAAACATAATGAAAAATGCAAACTTGCCATTTTCCGACCGCTTAGAGAAGGGGTTAACGACATATCGCTCTACTGTAGGTGTGGTAGGCTCGCCACTGTTGCAACGTTTTTTTCCGGGTTCGTAATTGTGTTGCACAGGCGGAGAAATGGATTCCGTTACTCGTTACATCCTTCGACGTAATACCGCGAGTATAATGACGATTTGATCTACTGTAATTTGAAGTTTGCTTTCGATGGGTATCACAAATTGCTCACAAGCACAAAGCTGCAAACATCAACACAATGTGTGGTTATTGTCAACTCGATTGCTTTACTCGTAAAATCACGCCGCTGACGCAAGCCGCACGCTTGATAGTTTCCTTCTCGCTTTATACATAGCATGAGCGCAAACTTTCGTCAAAACAATGCTAAGGTTTTGCGCTGTTACATTTTGAAACTGTTTTAGGTACTTTGCAATGTGCATGCAGTCAACTTTTAATATATTAATGAAAACACCCCGGAGGCCAGACGTAGACTATGTCTCCCTTTTCGGCATTAAACTGGAGGAAACACTGCTCCTGGTCCCGCCGATTAGACGCCTATAGTGGCCGACCGACTTGTCGTCCGATTTTTGGCACACTTCTGACGAAAATCGACACTTTTACAACAATTCTTCTTACTCAAAATAAAGCCCAGCTTTGCAAACGTGTGGCTGCGCAAACGCAGTACTGTATAGTGAATCGGAGTTGAATCAAAAGCGATCAGCAAGATGGTCATTGTATCAACTGATCTCCTGCCGCTCGACCAAGTTGCCGATTCGACCAACTTAGAGTAATGAAGTCCATTTTCAATGACGCAATGCGTTTGATAGTTTCCTGCGTGTCACATGATCTCATGCAATAGTTTCATGGCTCGCTGGTCGAGCAAAACGATAGCGTGGACAAAAACCATCAAAGTTTGGCTTAGTGCCACTATCCGATATCCGGGCGGATACCGGATATCCGGTAAGTTAGATTTGCCGGGAATCGGGTATCCGGCTATCCGGCAAGTTTGCTATCCGGCACATCCCTAGAAATTAACGAGGTCCGCAACTATTACGCAATAAAAAATGACGTGTCAACGTCTAAAAAACTGAAACCCATGGTTGAAATCCAACTAAGACAATAAATACTTAACATTGTTCATTCATTTTAACAGCTTGTGACCTGATTGTCCGAAACATGGCGGTCAACCTTTGTGTCAACTCATTTCTTTGCTACAGGGTTTCAAAAATCGTGATTTTTTTGAAAAAAATCAAAATGTCGGATTTTTATCATTTAAATGGGACTTTGTTAAGCAAAACAATTTCAGTACAATATCTACTGATGGGGGGTAAGGGGATGCTTACTTTTCACCCATTATTTGCTGAAATGACTATGGATTTGTAAGTGTCATATTTACTCATTTTACTTAATGGGATAGAGGTGGGAACGTATTGCATCATACTAAATGTTTCGCCTCAAGCTAATTTGATGGTATACATCAAAACTCTAGACCTAAGCTTTTCCTTACCGGTAACCATAAGCACATTAATTTGTATATGGCTTATAAGATGCATGAACCAGAATACCGAAAACCTGCAAGAAAAAATTTGATCTTTGCTTTTGCATTAATGTTGAATGCCGGTGACCTTACTCTGGGTTTCCTGGAAGAAATCACACAGTAACGTTATGCGCATAATAGATAAACAAACATGCATTTGTAGTTTAAATCATCTAGCAAAAATGCAAAAAAATCCTTAAACAGACAGCAAATGATTGTTTTGATTTTTATTGGTTGATTTTAATGGTGATCTAAATCAATGATTTAAATTGATTTAGACTGATTGATTTAGACTTAAACCAACCCTGATCTCTTAAAATCATTCCCGAACACAACAACAAATACGATACACAGGTTTCTATTTAGCTCAACTTCATCTTCTAGCTACAGTCACGGTCGTAACTTAATCTCAACTAGTAACTGATAATATTTACACGAAAAATAAACCCTCAAGCACACTGCTTACCAGATAAAGACAATTGCAAATGGCCACAATTTTAGGGTAAATCCTGGCAGTTATAGTTGATGAATTACAGTGAGATGCAGGAAATTCAAAATCATCATCGAATCGACGTAACATCATAATAAGTTTGAAATAAATGAAAACTAACCAATCGAAAACTGACCAAATGTTAATCATGCAATAGTTTTAGTTAAGGCGCAATAACGAATAACTTTGTTTATTCATAGTGTTTGTTACAATCATGTCGATAATTGTAATGATAACGATCAAAACATGGTGAGGTGTGGCTGCTATTCAATATCACGGGTTCGATTCCTCGCCATTTCATTCTGGTCTAATCGCATGCATGTTGCGATATGTTACTTATCGATTATTGTGTAGTTTATCATTGAAATCTGATGTAATCAGTTGTGTATATTACGTCATGTGTCTTGCATCACTGTCTACTAAAATGTTGATGAATAGATTCGCAAGCTTGTACTTGGAAACAACAAATTTGATGATGATGGTTGTATGCATCTTGCGACATGTTTGACAAAGGTGGAGGAACTGGTACTCAATGCTTGCGGGATCGAACCTAGAGGGATGGAGTTATTATCCCAAGGAATAGTGCAAAGAGATCATCCGGTAATTACTGCGTTGATATGTTTTTCTTGGTTAATATTTTTATGTGGTTATGTTATGACACGTAGAGTGCGCTTGTTCGGACTCGCGAATGTGTCGCAGTGAATCAGGTGCGTGTTCGGACTGACTGCTTCACGATAATCACCTCCGTGCGATTGACGCAATCACAAAATTGAAAGTAATGAAACTTGATAAAAACGAGTAAATGTTTTGAGCAAGAAATCGAATCGTTGGTTTGATCCGATTCTGGTTCGGTTCCGATTCAAAGTTTTTTCCGTTTTTGTCTAAATTTGAATGTGGTTTTGATCAATCGAAACGATGAAATGAACAAAAATCAATGAAAAAGTTTTTGATTTGCTTTGTAATAAAAACCCGCCAAGCAGAGACAATTGTGAAGCGAAGCTGGATAATAATCATGGGACGAAAATGGTTTAAAGATTTTAGTTTTGTACTGCTCTGCTTACACTGCTGATGATGGCAGCTGATTCTATGTTGTCGAAACGTCCAGTTGTAAGAATTACTGCGAGTATGTTTTTCCACTTTAAACTATTTTCGTGCCATAACTGTTGTATACCAAAATGTGTATTGGTTGTTTTTGTTGCGTTTCTGACTGCTAAGAACCGGTAGCGCTTGGATTAATTGAACTGATTTATATTTTACTATTTCCATTTCATTCTTAATCTAGCCTCTGATGCTGAACAATTGCTGTTTTTTGAGTTTTTGTTTGTCTCGGCCAAGTATTGAGCTTGGTCTACCTTCTGCGAACCGAAGGCTCAAATACTGAACCAACCAGGTATCAGAAACACAAGGCACGCAACAACAAATCCACCATCAGCTCTTATCAGTAAGCTCTGCTCACGAGCCAAAATGTAATTTAATCAAAATTACTCCAAAAAGTTTGGAAATCAACAAAAGTTTGGCCACCGGGGCACTGCCCCCCCCCCTTTTTGACGAAGTCTAATCTGAAGTGTAATTAAAACATTCTTATAAAATACCATCAACTTTGTTTCAAAGCTCCTCATCTAAACCACTTTTTTATTTACGACTAATTTTTGCGTGATTTGATTTTCGACATAACTTTTACACCAAGAGTGCTTGTTTAAAATTATTGCATCATACCCAATAGGATCAAATATTTAAGTGTAAAAAGTAAAGGTACGGGACAACGGATGCTAAGCACACATTGTGTTGGTCATTCTCAATTGGTGGCCTATTACAAATATCAATCCTGAATGATTGACCGATGTTAGAGGACATACAAGACGAACAACAGACATACAGTTAACACTTCCGCTTGTGCCGTGCGCCTGGCGGGAAGCTGCGAATACTACTTTTATCGTCTTTAGTATGACCCGACCGGGAATAAAACCCCAGTCTTCCGACTATCAAGCGGACGCTTCTAACCGATACACCAAGCGCCGGTATATTTGAGTGTAAGTATGAAAAAGCAAGATTGTATCGCAAAAAGGCAATCGAATATGGGGAGCAAAACGAATGACTGTTCAACTGGAAATGATTTTACGAAGAATAGGGACTTGTTCGTTGTGTTTGTTCTTTGTTGTTGTATGTGTTTCTTGTTCGTGCATACCATTCAGTGACCAAATCGTTGGGCTTTCTTAATTATATAATGCCGTGCAGAAGGCATGTTGATTGGTTTTAGAAAAGCGATCAGCGAACTTAAGGATTGCCTGCTTAGGTCTACAGTAAATAATTAACTCCACATTCATCCGTAGACAAAGTAAATACCAATAACTTGAGGCAAAAATTGAAATACGGGAAGCAGAGCCGTGGCTTAGGAAGCCAAGCATTTGTCATGGAGGGGGTGAGAATTTTAAAGTTCGGCGCAAAAGCCGCTGTCTTCAAAAGAGTAACCTTGTTGATTTAGGGGGCAAGCAAGTCGATTTAGGGGAGGAGCAGGCCCCTGCTCCCCCCATTTGGCGCCAGCTCTGACGGGAAGACAGCGTGGGTCTAAGGCCTTGGTCTGAGCAAATCATTTTATTGAAGTTCTTGACTTATTGTAATTTAATATGCCCCCCTAAATATTCCGCTGGCTGCTACCCTGTGCGGACGTGGCTACTTTAATTTTTTAATTTTTGCTCTTCACTTGATTTTGCGTGGAAAATGGTACATCTGCGGACGTGACGACTTTTTTTGTTTTTCACTTTTGATTTTGCGTGGAAAATGGTACATCTGCAGACTTGATGACCTTTTTTGCTCTTCACTTGATATTGGGTGGAAATTCATGCTTAATAATAAAGGACCGTGAGTGATAGAAAAACAATCTTTAGGGACTGCAAAGTCGAAATTTGAAAAAAAATTGAGAACCACTGCTGCATACTGAAGCGAATCCAGAAAGTTTTGGTTGGGGGGATGTAATTTTGAATTAGGTTGAATGTTTATTAGATGCAAAGACGTTTAGACCCAGAAACGGGCGTAAATAGGCTTTCTGAAATTGTTTCAAGTCACAAGCGTATCCACAATTATTTCAGGAAGGGGGCACCAATTTTTGTCACTATTTCAAGCGTGTTTTCATCTGGCAAAGTATATTTTAACTAACTTATATACCAAAAACGACTTTAGGGGAGTCCGAGAGTAGGGCATGCTCCCCGGAACATTTTTGAAAATTTGCATACCGCAATGGCCGTTTTAATGCTTTCTAAACAATTTGTAAGGAAAGTTTGTCATGTGTTTGGCCCCTAACTTTGAGTGCTTCACCAATGTATCATTTTGTTCGCACAGTTTCGATTTTATTTGTGGTTAATGCGAACAAGGGATATTGTTATGAAGAGGTTCAATATTAGGGAAAAGTCTCATTCATCCAAAACTTTGTTGAAAATGGCTGGTCGGGGGATACATACGCAGCATACCCCATACCCCCCCACCGTTGCATAATAACAAAAGATGGCCTCAAAGTCAAGAGAGATGTTTTAAACTAAAAATACCGAAGAGTTAAGGCACGATTGTTGTAAGGAAGTCAAAGGAATGTTTTTTGATGAATCTCGTAAAACGATCTTCAAATGTTAGCGATTCAGTTCTTGTTTGAGCTACAGTACGTAGATCATTTTTGCTTAAAATCGTTGAGCTTTTATTTTTACGGAAGGTTTTTACGGAATGCCCCGGACCTCCCTAAAACTGTTACTGCGCTCATTTTGCTTCAAACTAACTCAGCCGGAAAATCTACGCTCAAAAATGTCAAACTTTGGTGCCCTCCTGTTTAAACAATTCTGGTTACGTTCCTGGCATGAAAACATAAATTTTAGATAACTTAAACGCCCTTTCTCGAATCCAAACGTCTTCATAATTAGCTAACATTCAAACTAAATCAAAACTGCATCCCCCCACTAAAATGTTCTGGATCCGTTTCTGGTGAGGTTATGTTTGTTTAAAGGGATTTTTTGAACAGGGCTGTGAACTTGAACTCGAACTAGATCATTTTTGCCGAACTCGAACTTGAACTCGAAAAATAAAAATCCTTGAACTCGAACTTGCGAATGTCTCTTCAACTCAAACTCGAACTCGGTTAAAAATCGATCGAGTTCGCAGCCTGGAGCCAACCAGGGATCAGAAACACAAGGCATGCAACATTGCAACATTAACAAATCCACCGTCTGCTGTTCTCGCTAAACACTGCTCGCGAACAAAGAAGTAATTCAATACTCAAGAAAAGTCTGGAAATTATTAGGGATGTGCCGGATACTGGATATATATCCGGCACTATACGGCGCTATCCAGAATCTCCGGCGCTGTTTGATGTATCCGGTATCCGGCCGGATACCGGATAGTTTTTAAGTTCACGAAAATTGCGTAGACCAGACTCGGTAAAAATAAAGTTTACCTTTTCGATCTACAATATGAAAAAATTTAGTTCAAATTTGAAAACTTTAATTTCGTTTAGACTATCTACAAAAAGTAGAACCGAGTCCAAACCTTGAACTACGTTTGTAATTTTGCATATAAAGTAGATTTAACTTTAGTTAGCAATTTTTTTTTTTCGTTTAGCGCTGTGAGTTTTGTCATCAGGAAAGCCACTTCAATGGTGTAGTAGTAAGACAGTAATTAATCGGCTTCAAACCGAGACGGTATTAGTTCAATGACCACCATCGTTATCTTACTCCCAAAAATAATGCAAGTAATTTACGTTTAAACGCCTGTCTTCTGTCCTATAACTTGCGCGTTCGTCTTTTGTTCAAAACGATAAAACAGATGTAAGGAGCGGCCGACATACTGTGTATTATTATTATTATTATTAAGGGGCGGTGGTGCCAGAGAAACTAGGTTCAACCTTCTCAGGCACATTGTGTAGGCCATAATTTAGGCCCATTACAATTTTCACCGCTTTCACGTTTATTTAATTTACTACTGGCCGTATTCAGCAAGTCTTCCGGCCTGCTGCAAATACTTAGCCAGTAGGTTTATATTTAGTTTTCCGACCACTGACTTTATGGTGGTTTTTTCTTTACCAAAAACCTTCATTCGTAGTGCTTGGTAATAAGTGCATTCTCCAACATGGTGATTTGGAGTTTCTTCTTCCAGATTACATTTAGGACATGTCGATGATACGTCATGTCCCATGGTACTCCTGTGTTTCTGTAAGTTGCAGTGACCTGTAAGGACTTGCAACGTTTCATTTAATCTAGGTCTTTTGAGCCTCAAAAATCGTTGAGTTAACTGGGGCGAAGCCCACTCTCCATTTTCTTTTGTTCTCAAGCAGTCCTTTCGTTGTATCCAAGATGTTCGCCATTTTTTGACGCTCCAATCCTTTATAGCTGCACGACAACTAGCATATGGGATTGAAATAAAAGGTTCAGGCCCCAAGCAGTTTATTGCTGATCCTGCTTTAGCTAAGACATCCGCCTTCTCATTACCTTGGATGCCGGTATGACCCGGCGTCCAGGCAATAGTGACATCGTTGTCCTTACCCAATATATTTAGGTTTTTGATGCACGATAATAATGTGTGAGATTTTACAATATTATTTTGGATTGCCAGAATTGCTGCTTGGCTATCAACTAAAATTATTATTTTTTCATTTAGAATTTTTTCCATAATCAGTTTCTTCGCTACTTCAGCTATAGCAAAGACTTCTGCTTGGAAGACCGTGCTATATTTTCCAAGATGGAAAAAATTTTCGATTTATTATTTTTTTTTTTCAATTCGATTTCCATTTATCTTGGATCCGTCAGTGTAGCATCTAATTATGCTTAGCTCTAACGCATTCTCATACTGCACTGCATCCTTACGTTCCATAACAAGGCATTTGTACTGTTTTCCAAACACTTTTGTTTTAGTTATTAAGTCAGCTGGCATACTCAGCAACGGCAAGTTTTCCTTTGCTTCATTGCATACGTCTACATGACTTTTGGTCGTTCTTATTGAACCAATTGTCTTGGCAGGCCAATATTTCACTCGGGATATCCGGTATGAACCCTTGACTGCCTCTGACATAATGTATTCATTAATTGGCATGATCTTCAGCAGCATCTCTAAAGCTTCTGTGGGGGTGCTGGGAAATGCTGAAGAAATCATAAGACACGCTAGTCTTTGTACTTTTGAGAGTTTTTTCACAAGATATTTTTTATTTATTCCACCAACCCAGGATACACACGCATATGTAATGACAGGTGGTATCATTGCAGTGTATATCCATCGCATGTTAGTTGGATTCAGCCCCCACGCTATGCCCACTATTTGTCTGCATTGTAACAACGCAACAGTGGCCTTGCGAGCAATTCGTGTTGTATGAGGTTTCCAAGTAAGTTTGCTATCTATGATTACACCTAGTAGTGTTGCTTCTTTGGAAATTTCTAGCTGACGTCCGTTTAAACGCAAGGTTCCAAACGCAGGCCTCCTTTTGTTAGTAAACAGAACTATTTCAGTCTTTTTACTGCTGAATTGCAGCTCTTGGTTGAGAGCCCAATTACTTGCAATATTTAGCGCTTTTTGGGCCCTATCTTTGATCCACAGCATGTTGGTGCCAGTGACCAAAATTGCTACATCATCGGCATAGGCTTGTACATGAAAACCCCTGTTGCGTAGATCCACCAGCAAGGAGTTTAAGACACAGTTCCATAGAAAAGGGGACAAGATCCCGCCTTGGGGGTTCCCCTTTACTACTTCTCTTTTAACCTTCTCACCATTTAGCTCTACTTGAACTGTGCGGTGTCTCAATAAGTTCTCAATCCAGCGAACGAGAAAAGGCGACACCTCCAATTCTTGCAGTGCGTTGGCAATGCCTTTATATGTGATATTATCAAAAGCACCAACAATATCTAAAAATATTCTTAGTGCTGTTCTTTTCTTTGCTAGGCTAAGTTCGATTCGTCGTATAAATTCGTGCAGTGCAGTTTCAGTCGAAACTCCTGCTCTGAATCCATATTGGAACGCAGAAAATCTTGCCTGCAAATTAAAATCATCATTGAAATGATAAAGTAATTACCTCTCCAACCATTTAAGTTGGAAAGAAGTTAAAGTGATCATCCGGAAAGACTTAACTTCATGATAGTTTTCTTTTCCGGGTTTAGGGATAAAGATACCAGTCCCTTCCTTCCATGCTTTTGGCACATAACTGTTCTTCAAGCACGTCTGGAAAATGTTTTGGTATATGTTTTTGATATTATTCCAACCTTTTTGCAAAAGCTCCGGGTAAATACCGTCTGGTCCCGGCGTCTTAAAAGGCAGAAATTCGTTTATTGCTCTTTCCATCTTTTCAAGTGAACAGATGGAATTAACAATTTCGTCATCCATTGTTACCTCAATGTTTTCATCTGTTTCTTCTGCTGAGTGAATACATCTTACCTCTCGACTTCCCGGTGCTAGAGTTTCCAAGAGGCAATTTATAGTCTCAGCAGTTGACTTGGTGTATTCACCATTAGGTCTTAAAACGTTACTTACTCGTTTCGTTTCGACGCATTATTTTAGACAACCGAGCGGTTGCACAGTGACTATTCATCGATTCCGTAAAGAGACGCCAGGAATCCCTCTTGGCTTTTCTAACGGCATTTTTAAAACGCAATTGGGCCTGCTTAAAAGCTTCCCAATCCTTTTTCAGTTTATAGTTAATGGCTTTACGTTGAGCTTTACGAGCCTCCCTGCGGAGGCCGGCTTACTCTGTACCAAATATTTTCCGTCTTACGTCTAATCTTACGCATTGGACGAGCCATATTGTAAGACTTCATTATTTCTGATTGAACAGTTGCTGCCAGTGCTTCTATATCATCAATTGACGATATGTTGACTGGTATTCTATTCAATTCACTTAATCTCTGTTCAAGTTCACTGACGTACTTATTCCAAGAAGTACGTCTAATGTTCCTGATCATTTTTGCTTGTTTGGTACTACTTTGAACTGTAAACCTAATATACATGTGATCTGAAAAGGATGGCACATCACTGACATGCCAATCTCTTATACAGTTTCATGCATTTCGGTTAGTTAGTGTCAAATCTAGCACCTCTTCTCTTGTTTTAATTCTGAAAGTGGGTTTATTGCCCACATTGCAGAAATATAGATTCGCACTTGCGCAGTACATGAGTAGTTCCAAACCTCTTGGATTGACGTTGGTGGAACCCCATACTTGAGATGTGCGTTTGCGTCAGTTCCTATCACTAAAGGAATTTTTTCTTTATCACTGAAAGCTACCAGCTCTTTCAGAGTTTCTGGTGGAGCTGGTTCTTCCTGAGCCATGTAAGTCGATGCAAAGATAAAGCTATCTCCTTCTCTTCTTACACTTCGGGCTCTCACTGCTACCACATCCGCGTTAGAAAATTGTGGCATGAGAGAGCAAATAATATCAGGAGTAATATAAATGCCTGCTCGGGGACGTTTATCTTTGGTGTTACCTTGAAAGAGTTTCCATCCCCTGAGTTTACTTCTGATTGAGCCTCCATACGTCCAGGGTTCCTGAATTAGGATTATACCTGACAATATGTTTTTCGTTACTTCACATAAGTTGTAGCTTGCTGCCCTACTTCTGTGAAGGTTAATTTGCCAGCATTCAAGACCAAACGACTTGATGTTATGTGCTGGGATTTGTTTTTATCTAGGGTAAATGTCTGTTGTAAATTTATTATTCATACAAAATATGAACTTTCAAAATACAACAATTTCACTCTAGTGAGTTGATTGTCAGGCTACTTCAGTTGGAGCTGGTTTCCTTCATAACCTGGTTAGGGTTCTCAGACTCCTCAGCTCCTCCTGAAGCAACACTGACACCCTCATTTTGTGTTGCCACATGAGTTGCGGTATCCATCTGCACCTCTGTGGGTACATCTGAACACCGCTCTTTCTTTGATTTATCACTTTGTTTTTGTTTCTGGAACTGCACCCTCCTAAATCCAGCGAAAGGTGCCCAGTCCCATTTTTCTAGTGATTTAAGCGAAGGTTCTTGGACTGCTACAACATGTAGCATTCCACCAGAACCTTTCGCGTTATATTTCAATTTAATGTCCTTGAGGTGGATGTTCGGATTGCACCGGTCCACCAGTTCCAGAACATTTTTGATTTCCAGTCCTTCGTTGTCTGGAAGCCACACCCCGAAGGTTTCTGATTTTATATCTTTTGGGCCTCTTGCTTCGTACTTCGATGATCCATCGAGGGTGGAGGCACTGCCCGCACAACTTCTTGTGCCCACTCCAGAGACTTCTCGTCATAGCATATAAAGAAACTCTACCCGAATGGATAAATGTTCTCTCGATACGAACCGAGAAATCCAGTTTTGTCTTAAGAATCTCCTGGTTGATAGCCCCCTGGATTATCCGTAAATCAGATTCTTCCATCGGAGTATCACCATTGGATCCTTTCCGTGTTACTACAAGCTTCTGGTTGCTGGTTCTAACAGCTCCAGCATATGATGCTGTAATGCTAGTCCCCGCTTCCTCTGCTTGCTTTGTTCCCTTTTGCTCAGCATGTTCGGGTTCGACCACGTTTTTGTTTAGGGTTTCATGTTGGGGTCGATTGAGTTCTTGAGGACTCCCTCGACCTTTTCATGGATACAGAGTTGGAGGCAGTGGGGAGATCACTTCCTGGATTAGATAGAGTAATACTCTTAATCCCTTTCAGCAACCTCTTTCGCTGCTTCCTCCTCTGATTTCTTTCGTAGTTTTTTCCTGGACGCCACTCAGACGCGCTACCAACGTCCGTTGACGTTAATGGATTCTGAGGAGAAGTTCCAGAAATTTGAGCGGTATTCGACTTTTCAGCCGACGATACCGCTGACATTGTTGCCTCCTTGAATGCCGAAGTCTTCTCCTTCAACAAAGGAGATTTCCAGGCAGAAGGCAATTTTTCACTACTCCCCTCCACCCTAATTCCTTTGGAAGTAGAGGCTTCCTTGGTAGGAGTACTTACACTGCCGCTTAACAATTCAAGAACTGTTGGCTGCGACAGTGTTTCATCTCTTGTTAGGGGAACAAGCCGTACTGTCTTCGTCTTTCTTTTATTTGTCTCCATTTCATGTTAAGTATGGTTTTTCTTTTTAACTAGGAAAAACCTAAAGACCAGGTAAAACAAAAGTTATTTTTTGGCCACGATAAATCCCGCAGCTGAACCCAGGCGACTATATGCAGTGGACTTGTCATTCTGTGTAGTGGCCTCAGGAATGCCCCCCCAATACAACTGCAGGACCCCTCCCAGTCGCCAACTGGAGCTACAAATGCATGGAGATTTCCACAAGCCGACGGAGGCAGCCTCCCCAATTGGCTAGATCAGGGGCGGGCCTCTGAACTATCTTGCGGCCGCGGTACGGAGCGCGTTTTAGACCGGTACCCTCTACATCTATGAGATTCCATCGCAGTCACCTGAAATCCAGTCACGTTATCCCACATGTCCATTTTTAACAACCCTTTGGTGATTACCACCAGCCTCTTCGCTAATGCCAAACTTGCTTTATCCACTCCTTCCTTCACAACTCGACCTCTCAACCGTTAGGATAAGAAGTCGAAATGCTTCGAGAAGCGAATTCAACAAGTAAGGCCATTGCTTAGACTAGTGGATGAAAAAAAAAAAAAAAGTAAAAATGCCAGAGCCTCTTCAGCCAACATAACCATGTTGTTTCCACCGGGCACCGCGTGGAGGCGAGGTTGGTTTTATACCCAGCGAAGGGAGAAATTTTTTATAGAAACTTTGTTTTCTACGTTCAAAAAATGACATTGAAGGTACCAGTAGCGTTGCAATGGATGTGCTTCTGCTTTTATATGTTGTGCGGTTTTGTAACGCTATAAGTTGAAGTTTTTAATTCATTGTCCTTAGTTCATCAATTGGCTGTTTGTGTTAAAACTTCGACGTAATTTACCCATCATTGCAGATTTACCGCAGGATCGATTATTTGCAGTAACTTTGTGGTATTTATAAACTATAAACCTTACGGTTTCCAGCAGCTCTGATGATAGCGCAAAACATAATGAAAAATGCAAACTTGCCATTTTCCGACCGCTTAGAAAAGGGGTTAACGAGATATCGCTCTACTGTAGGTGTGGTAGGCTCGCCATTGTTGCAACGTTTTTTTCCGGGTTCGTAATTGTGTTGCACAGGCACAGAAATGGGCACCGCCACTCGTTACATGCTTCGGCGTAATACCGCGAGTATAATGATGATTTTATCTTATTTGAAGTTTGCTTTCGATGGGTATCACAAATTGCTCACAAGCACAAAGCCGCAAACATCAACACAAGGTGTGGTTATTGTCAACTCAATTGCTTTACTCGTAAAATCACGCCGCTGACGCAGGCCGCACGCTTGATAGTTTCCTTCTCGCTTTATACATAGCATGAGCGCAAACTTTCGTCAAAACAATGCTAAGGTTTTGCGCTGTTACATTTTGAAACTGTTTTAGGTACTTTGCAATGTGCATGCAGTCAACTTTTAATATATTAATGAAAACACCCCGGAGGCCAGACATACGCTATGTCTCCCTCTTCGGTATTAAACTGGAGGAAACACTGCTCCTGGTCCCGCCGATTAGACGTCTATAGTGGCTGACCGACTTGTCGTCCGATTTTTGGCACACTTCTGACCAAAATCGACACTTTTAACACAGTTCTTCTTACTCAAAATAAAGCCCAGCTTTGCAAACGTGAGGCTGCTCAAACGCAGTACTGTATAGTGAATCGGAGTTGAATCAAAAGCGATCAGCAAGATGGTCATTGTATCAACTGATCTCCTGCCGCTCGACCACGTCGCCGATTCGGCCAACTTAGAGTAATGAAGTCCATTTTCAATGACGCAATGCGTTTGATAGTTTCCTGTGTGTCACATGATCTCATGCAATAGTTTCATGGCTCGCTGGTCGAGCAAAACGATAGCGTGGACAAAAACCATCAAAGTTTGGCTTAGTGCCACTATCCGATATCCGGGCGGATACCGGATATCCGGTAAGTTAGATTTGCCGGGAGTCGTGTCAACGCCTAAAATGACGTGTCAACGCCTAAAAAACTGAAACCCATGGTTGAAATCCAACTAAGACAATAAATACTTAACATTGTTCATTCATTTTAACAGCTTGTGACCTGATTGTCCGAAACATGGCGGTCAACCTTTGTGTCAACTCATTTCTTTGCTACAGGGTTTTAAAAATCGTGATTTTTTTGAAAAAAATCAAAAAGTCGGATTTTTATCATTTAAATGGGACTTTGTTAAGCAAAACAATTTCAGTACAATATCTACTGATGGGGGGTAAGAGGATGCTTACTTTTCACCCATTATTTGCTGAAATGACTATGGATTTGTAAGTGTCATATTTGCTCATTTTACTTAATGGGATAGAGGTGGGAACGTATTGCATCATACTAAATGTTTCGGCTCAAGCTAATTTGATGGTATACATCAAAACTCTAGACCTAAGCTTTTCCTTACCGGTAGCCATAAGCACATTAATTTGTATATGGCTTATAAGATGCATGAACCAGAATACCGAAAGCCTGCAAGAAAAAATTTGATCTTTGCTTTTGCATTAATGTTGAATGCCGGTGACCCTACTCTGGGTTTCCTGGAAGAAATCACACAGTAACGTTATGCGCATAATAGATAAACAAACATGCATTTGTAGTTTAAATCATCTAGCAAAAATGCAAAAAAATCCTTAAACAGACAGCAAATGATTGTTTTGATTTTTATTGGTTGATTTTAATGGTGATCTAAATCAATGATTTAAATCAATCAAACCAACCCTGATCTCTTAAAATCATTCCCGAAATCAATAACAAATACGATACACAGGTTTCTATTTAGCTCAACTTCATCTTCTAGCTACAGTCACAGTCGTAACTTAACCTTAACTAGTAACTGATAATATTTACACGAAAAATAAACCCTAAAGCGCTTAAACTGCTTACAAGATAAGGACAATTGCAAATGGCCACAATTTTAGGGTAAATGCGGGCAGTTATAGTTGATGAATTACAGTGAGATGCAGGAAATTCAAAAGCATCATCGAATCGACGTAACGTCATAACAAGTTTGAAATAAATGAAAACAAACCAATCGAAAACTGACCAAATGTTAATCATGCAATAGTTTTAGTTAAGGCGCAATAACGAATAACTTTGTTTATTCATAGTGTTTATTACAATCATGTTGATAATTGTAATGATAACAATCAAAACATGGTGAGGTGTGGCTGCTATTCAATATCACGGGTTCGATTCCTCCCCATTTCATTCCGGTGTAAACGCATACATGTTGCGATATGTTACTTATCGATTATTGTGTTGTTCGACGTTGAATTGTGATGTAACCAGTTGTGTTTATTACGTCATGTGTCTTGCATCACTGTCTCCTAAAATGTTGATGAATAGATTCGTAAGCTTAATCTTGGAGGCAACAAATTTGATGATGATGGTTGTATGCATCTTGCGAAATGTATAACAAAGGTAGAGGACTTGGAACTCGCTTCTTGCGGGATCGGAGCAAAAGGGATGAAGTTATTATCCCAAGGAATAATGCAAAGAGATCATCCGGTAATTACTGCGTTGATATATTTTTCTTGGTTAATATTTTTATGTGGTTATGTTATGACACGTAGAGTGCGCTTGTTCGGGCTCGGGAATGTGTCGCAGGGAATCAGGTGCGTGTTCGGACTGACTTCTTCACGATAATCACCTCCGTGCGATTGACGCAATCACAAAATTGAAAGTAATGAAACTTGATAAAAACGAGTAAATGTTTTGAGCAAGAAATCGAATCGTTGGTTTGATCCGATTCCGGTTTGGTTAAAAGCGCTTGTTAAGCATTATTGCATCATACCCAATAGGATCAAATATTTAAGTGTAAACGGTAAAGGTACGGGACAGCGGATGCTAAGCACACATTGTGTTGGCCATTCTTAATTGGCGGCCCATTACAAATATCAATCCTGAATGATTGACCGATGTTAGAGGACATACAAGACGAACAACAGACATACAGTTAACACTTCCGCTTGTGCCGTGCGCCTGGCGGGAAGCTGCGAATACTACTTTTATCGTCTTTAGTATGACCCGACCGGGAATAAAACCCCAGTCTTCCGGCTATCAAGCGGACGCTTCTAACCGATACACCAAGCGCCGGTATATTTGAGTGTAAGTATGAAAAAGCAAGATCGTATCGCAAAAAGGCAATCGAATATGGGGAGCAAAACGAATGACTGTTCAACTGGAAATGATTTTACGAAGAATAGGGACTTGTTCGTTGTGTTTGTTCTTTGTTGTTGTATGTGTTTCTTGTTCGTGCATACCATTCAGTGACAAAATGGTTGGGCTTTCTTAATTATATAATGCCGTGCAGAAGGCATGTTGATTGGTTTTAGAAAAGCGATCAGCGAACTTAAGGATTGCCTGCTTAGGTCTACAGTAAATAATTAACTCCACATTCATCCGTAGACAAAGTAAATACCAATAACTTGAGGCAAAAATTGAAATACGGGAAGCAGAGCCGTGGCTTAGGAAGCCAAGCATTTGTCATGGAGGGGGTGAGAATTTTAAAGTTCGGCGCAAAAGCCGCTGTCTTCAAAAGAGTAACCTTGTTGATTGAGGGGGCAAGCAAGTCGATTTAGGGGAGGAGCAGGCTCCTGCTCCCCCCCATTTGGCGCCAGCTCTGACGGGAAGACAGCGTGGGTCTAAGGCCTTGGTCTGAGCAAATCATTTTATTGAAGTTCTTGACTTATTGTAATTTAATATGCCCCCCCTAAATATTCCGCTGGCTGCTACCCTGTGCGGACGTGACTACTTTAATTTTTTAATTTTTGCTCTTCACTTGATTTTGCGTGGAAAATGGTACATCTGCGGACGTGACGACTTTTTTTGTTTTTCACTTTTGATTTTGCGTGGAAAATGGTACATCTGCAGACTTGATGACCTTTTTTGCTCTTCACTTGATATTGGGTGGAAATTCATGCTTAGTAATAAAGGACCGTGAGTGATAGAAAAACAATCTTTAGGGACTGCAAAGTCGAAATTTGAAAAAAAATTGAGAACCACTGCTGCATACTGAAGCGAATCCAGAAAGTTTTGGTTGGGGGGATGTAATTTTGAATTAGGTTGAATGTTTATTAGATGCAAAGACGTTTAGACCCAGAAACGGGCGTAAATAGGCTTTCTGAAATTGTTTCAAGTCACAAGCGTATCCACAATTATTTCAGGAAGGGGGCACCAATTTTTGTCACTATTTCAAGCGTGTTTTCATCTGGCAAAGTATATTTTAACTAACTTATATACCAAAAACTACTTTAGGGGAGTCCGAGAGCAGGGCATGCTCCCCGGAACATTTTTGAAAATTTGCATACCGCAATGGCCGTTTTAATGCTTTCTAAACAATTTGTAAGGAAAGTTTGTCATGTGTTTGGCCCCTAACTTTGAGTGCTTCACCAATGATTCATTTTGTTCGCACAGTTTCGATTTTATTCGTGGCTAATGCGACCAAGGAATATTGTTATGAAGAGGTTCAATATTAGGGAAAAGTCTCATTCATCCAAAACTTTGTTGAAAATGGCTGGTCGGGGGATACATACGCAGCATACCCCATACCCCCCCACCGTTGCATAATAACAAAAGATGGCCTCAAAGTCAAGAGAGATGTTTTAAACTAAAAATACCGAAGAGTTAAGGCACGATTGTTGTAAGGAAGTCAAAGGAATGTTTTTTGATGAATCTCGTAAAACGATCTTCAAATGTTAGCGATTCAGTTCTTGTTTGAGCTACAGTACGTAGATCATTTTTGCTTAAAATCGTTGAGCTTTTATTTTTACGGAAGGTTTTTACGGAATGCCCCGGACCTCCCTAAAACTGTTACTGCGCTCATTTTGCTTCAAACTAACTCAGCCGGAAAATCTACGCTCAAAAATGTCAAACTTTGGTGCCCTCCCGTTTAAACAATTCTGGTTACGTTCCTGGCATGAAAACATAAATTTTACGTAGCTTAAACGCCCTTTCTCGAATCCAAACGTCTTCATAATTAGCTAACATTCAAACTAAATCAAAACTGCATCCCCCCACTAAAATGTTCTGGATCCGTTTCTGGTGAGGTTATGTTTGTTTAAAGGGATTTTTTGAACAGGGCAGTGAACTTGAACTCGAACTAGATCATTTTTGCCGAACTCGAACTTGAACTCGAAAAATAAAAATCCTTGAACTCGAACTTGCAAATGTCTCTTCAACTCAAACTCGAACTCGGTTAAAAATCGATCGAGTTCGCAGCCTGGAGCCAACCAGGGATCAGAAACACAAGGCATGCAACAACAAATCCACCGTCTGCTGTTCTCACTAAACACTGCTCGCGAACAAAGAAGTAATTCATTACTCAAGAAAAGTCTGGAAATTAATAGGGATGTGCCGGATACTGGATATATATCCGGCACTATACGGCGCTATCCAGAATCTCCGGCGCTGTTTGATGTATCCGGTATCCGGCCGTATACCGGATAGTTTTTAAGTTCACGAAAATTGCGTAGACCAGACTCGGTAAAAATAAAGTTTACCGTTTCGATCTACAATATGAAAAAATTTGGTCCAAATATGAAAGCTTTAATTTCGTTTAGACTATCCACAAAAAGTAGAACCAAGTCCAAACCTTAAACTACGTTTGTAATTTTACATATAAAGTAGATTTAACTTTAGTTAGCAATTTTTTTTTTCGTTTAGCGCTGTGAGTTTTGTCATCAGGAAATCCACTTCAATGGTGTAGTAGTAAGACAGTAATTAATCGGCTTCAAACCGAGGCGGTATTAGTTCGATGACCACCATCGTTATCTTGCTCCCAAAAATAATGCAAGTAATTTACGTTTAAACGCCTGTCTTCTGTCCTATAACTTGCGCGTTCGTCTTTTGTTCAAAACGAAAAAACAGATGTAAGGAGCGGCCGACATACTGCAGGTGCCAATTTTTTCTTGAAGGCCAACAACGGGGGGAGAGAATTTTTATAGAAACTTTGTTTTCTACGTTCAAAAAATGACATTGAAGATACCAGTAGCATTGTAATGGATGTGCTTCTGCTTTTATATGTTGTGCAGTTTTGTAACGTTATAAGTTGAAGCCTTTAATTCAACGTCCTTAGTTCATCAATTGGCTGTTTGTGTTAAGACTTCGACGTAATTTACCCATCATTGCAGATTTACCGCAGGATCGATTATTTGCAGTAACGTTATGGTATTTATAAACTATAAACCTTACGGTTTCCAGCAGTTCTGATGATAACGCAAAACATAATGAAAATGCAAACTTGCCATTGTACATTCATTTTTTTCCGGGTTCGAAATTGTGTTGCACAGACGCAGAAATGGGCTCCGCCACTCGTTACATGCTTTGGCGTAATACCGCGAGTATAATGACGATTTGATCTTATTTGAAGTTTGCTTTCGATGGGTATCACAAATTGCTCACAAGCGCAAAGCCGCAAACATCAACACAAGGTGTGGTAATTGTCAACTCGATTGCTTTACTCGTAAAACCACGCCGCTGACGCAGGCCACACGCTTGATAGTTTCCTTCTCGCTTTATACATAGCATGAGCGCAAACTTTCGTCAAAACAATGCTAAGGTTTTGCGCTGTTACATTTTGAAACTGTTTTAGGTACTTTGCAATGTGCGTGCAGTCAACTTTTAATATATTAATGAAAACACCCAGGAGGCCAAATATAGACTATGTCTCCCTCTTCAGTATTAGACTGGAGGAAACACTGCTCCTGGTCCCGCCGATTTGACGCCTATAGTGGCCGACCGACTTGTCGTCCGATTTTTGGCACACTTCTGACCAAAATCGACACTTTTAACACAGTTCTTCTTACTCAAAATAAAGCCCAGCTTTGAAAAGGTGTGACTGCACAAACGCAGTACTGTATAGTGAATCGGAGTTGAATCAAAAGCGATCAGCAAGATGGTCATTGTATCAACTGATCTCCTGCCGCTCGTCCACGTCGCTGATTCGACCAACTTAGAGTAATGAAGTCCATTTTCAATGACGCAATGCGTTTGATAGTTTCCTGTGTGTCACATGATCTCATGCAATAGTTTCATGGCTCGCTGGTCGAGCAAAACGATAGCGTGGACAAAAACCATCAAAGTTTGGCTTAGTGCTACTATTCGATATCCTGGCGGATACCGGATATCCGGTAAGTTAGATTTGCCGGGAATCGGGTATCCGGCTATCCGGCAAATTTGCTATCCGGCACATCCCTAGAAATTAACGAGGTCCGCAACTATTACGCAATAAAAAATGACGTGTCAACGCCTAAAAAACTGAAACCCATGGTTGAAATCCAACTAAGACAATAAATACTTAACGTTGTTCATTCATTTTAACAGCTTGTGACCTGACTGCCCGAAACATGGCGGTCAACCTTTGTGTCAACTCATTTCTTTGCTACAGGGTTTCAAAAAATCGTGATTTTTTTCAAAAAAATCAAAAAGTCGGATTTTTATCATTTAAATGGGACTTTGTTAAGCAAAACAATTTCAGTACAATATCTACTGAGGGGGGGTAAGGGGATGCTTGCTTTTCACCCATTATTTGCTGAAATGACTGTGGATTTGTAAGTGTCATATTTGCTCATTTTACTTAATGGGATAGAGGTGGGAACGTACTGCATCATACTAAATGTTTCGGCTCAAGCTAATTTGATGGTACACATCAAAACTCTAGACCTAAGCTTTTCCTTACCGGTAGCCATAAGCACATTAATTTGTATATGGCTTATAAGATGCATGAACCAGAATACCGAAAACCTGCAAGAAAAAATTTGATCTTTGCTTTTGCATTAATGTTGAATGCCGGTGACCCTACTCTGGGTTTCCTGGAAGAAATCACACAGTAACGTTATGCGCATAATAGATAAACAAACATGCATTTGTAGTTTAAATCATCTAGCAAAAATGCAAAAAAATCCTTAAACAGACAGCAAATGATTGTTTTGATTTTTATTGGTTGATTTTAATGGTGATCTAAATCAATGATTTAAATCAAACCAACCCTGATCTCTTAAAATCATTCCCGAACACAACAACAAATACGATACACAGGTTTCTATTTAGCTCAACTTCATCTTCTAGCTACAGTCACGGTCGTAACTTAATCTCAACTAGTAACTGATAATATTTACACGAAAAATAAACCCTCAAGCACTTAAACTGCTTACAAGATAAGGACAATTGCAAATGGCCACAATTTTAGGGTAAATGCGGGCAGTTATAGTTGATGAATTACAGTGAGATGCAGGAAATTCAAAAACATCATTGAATCGACGTAACATCATAATAAGTTTGAAATAAATGAAAACAAACCAATCGAAAACTGACCAAATGTTAATCATGCAATAGTTTTAGTTAAGGCGCATTAACGAATAACTTTGTTTATTCATAGTGTTTATTACAATGATGTTGATAATTGTAATGATAACGATCAAAACATGGTGAGGTGTGGCTGCTATTCAATATCACGGGTTCGATTCCTCGTCATTTCATTCCGGTGTAAACGCATACACGTTGCGATATGTTACTTATCGATTATTGTGTTGTTCGACGTTGAATTGTGATGTAACCAGTTGTGTATATTACGTCATGTGTCTTGCATCACTGTCTACTAAAATGTTGATGAATAGATTCGCAAGCTTAATCTGGGAGGCAACAACTTTGATGATGATGGTTGTATGCATCTTGCGACATGTTTGACAAAGGTGGAGGAATTGGAACTCTCTTGTTGCGGCATCGGAGCAAAAGGGATGGAGTTATTATCCCAAGGAATAGTGCAAAGAGATCATCCGGTAATTACTGCGTTGATATATTTTTCTTGGTTAATATTTTTATGTGGTTATGTTATGACACGTAGGGTGCGCTTGTTCGGGCTCGGGAATGTGTCACGGTGAATCAGGTGCGTGTTCGGACTGACTGCTTCACGATAATCACTTCCGTGCAATTGACGCAATCACAAAATTGAAAATAATGAAAACTGATGAAAAACGAGTAAATGTTTTGAGCAAGAAATCGAATCGTTGGTTTGATCCGATTCTGGTTCGGTTCCGATTCGAAGTTTTTTCTGTTTTTGTCTAATTTTGAATGTGGTTTTGATCAATCGAAACGATGAAATGAACAAAAATCAATTAAAAAAGTTTTTGATTTTCTTTGTAATAAAAACCCGCCAAGCAGAGACAATTGTGAAGCGAAGCTGGATAATAATCATGGGACGAAAATGGTTTAAAGATTTTAGTTTTGTACCGCTCTGCTTACACTGCTGATGATGACAGCTGATTCTATGTTGTCGAAACGTCCAGTTGTAAGAATTACTGCGAGTATGTTTTTCCACTTTAAACTATTTTCGTGCCATAACTGTTGTATACCAAAATGTGTATTGGTTGTTTTTGTTGCGTTTTTGACTGCTAAGAACCGGTAGCGCTTGGATTAATTGAACTGATTTATGTTTTACCATTTCCATTTCATTCTTTATCAAGCCTCTGATGCTGAACAATTGCTGTTTTTTGAGTTTTTGTTTATCTCGGCCGAGTATCGAACTTGGTCTACCTTCTGCGAACCGAAGCCTCAAATACTGAGCCAACCAGGTATCAGAAACACAAGGCACGCAACAACAAATCCACCATCAGCTGTTATCAGTAAGCTCTGCTCACGAGCCAAATTGTAATTTAATCAAAATTACTCCAAAAAGTTTGGAAATCAACAAAAGTTTGGCCACCGGGGCACTGCCCCCCCCCTTTTTGACGAAGTCTAATCTGAAGTGTATTTAAAACATTCTTATAAAATACCATCAACTTCGTTTCAAAGCTCCTCATCTTAACCGCTTTTTCATTAACGACTAATTTTTGCGCGATTTGATTTTCGACATAACTTTTCCACAAAAAGCGCTTGTTAAGCATTATTGCATCATATCCAATAGGATCAAATATTTAAATGTAAACGGTAAAGGTACGGGACAGCGGATGCTAAGCACACATTGTGTTGGTCATTCTCAATTGGCGGCCCATTACAAATATCAATCCTGAATGATTGACCGATGTTAGAGGACATACAAGACGAACAACAGACATATACTTAGCACTTCCGCTTGTGCCTAGCGCCTGGCGGGAAGCTGCGAATACTACTTTTATCGTCTTTAGTATGACCCGACCGGGAATAAAACCCCAGTCTTCCGGCTATCAAGCGGACGCTTCTAACCGATACATCAAGCGCCGGTATATTTGAGTGTAAGTATGAAAAAGCAAGATTGTATCGCAAAAAGGCAATCGAATATGGGGAGCAAAACGAATGACTGTTCAACTGGAAATGATTTTACGAAGAATAGGGACTTGTTCGTTGTGTTTGTTCTTTGTTGTTGTATGTGTTTCTTGTTCGTGCATACCATTCAGTGACAAAATGGTTGGGCTTTCTTAATTATATAATGCCGTGCAGAAGGCATGTTGATTGGTTTTAGAAAAGCGATCAGCGAACTTAAGGATTGCCTGCTTAGGTCTACAGTAAATAATTAACTCCATATTCATCCGTAGACAAAGTAAATACCAATAACTTGAGGCAAAAATTGAAATACGGGAAGCAGAGCCGTGGCTTAGGAAGCCAAGCATTTGTCATGGAGGGGGTGAGAATTTTAAAGTTCGGCGCAAAAGCCGCTGTCTTCAAAAGAGTAACCTTGTTGATTGAGGGGGCAAGCAAGTCGATTTAGGGGAGGAGCAGGCTCCTGCTCCCCCCCATTTGGCGCCAGCTCTGACGGGAAGACAGCGTGGGTCTAAGGCCTTGGTCTGAGCAAATCATTTTATTGAAGTTCTTGACTTATTGTAATTTAATATGCCCCCCCTAAATATTCCGCTGGCTGCTACCCTGTGCGGACGTGACTACTTTAATTTTTTAATTTTTGCTCTTCACTTGATTTTGCGTGGAAAATGGTACATCTGCGGACGTGACGACTTTTTTTGTTTTTCACTTTTGATTTTGCGTGGAAAATGGTACATCTGCAGACTTGATGACCTTTTTTGCTCTTCACTTGATATTGGGTGGAAATTCATGCTTAGTAATAAAGGACCGTGAGTGATAGAAAAACAATCTTTAGGGACTGCAAAGTCGAAATTTGAAAAAAAATTGAGAACCACTGCTGCATACTGAAGCGAATCCAGAAAGTTTTGGTTGGGGGGATGTAATTTTGAATTAGGTTGAATGTTTATTAGATGCAAAGACGTTTAGACCCAGAAACGGGCGTAAATAGGCTTTCTGAAATTGTTTCAAGTCACAAGCGTATCCACAATTATTTCAGGAAGGGGGCACCAATTTTTGTCACTATTTCAAGCGTGTTTTCATCTGGCAAAGTATATTTTAACTAACTTATATACCAAAAACTACTTTAGGGGAGTCCGAGAGCAGGGCATGCTCCCCGGAACATTTTTGAAAATTTGCATACCGCAATGGCCGTTTTAATGCTTTCTAAACAATTTGTAAGGAAAGTTTGTCATGTGTTTGGCCCCTAACTTTGAGTGCTTCACCAATGATTCATTTTGTTCGCACAGTTTCGATTTTATTCGTGGCTAATGCGACCAAGGAATATTGTTATGAAGAGGTTCAATATTAGGGAAAAGTCTCATTCATCCAAAACTTTGTTGAAAATGGCTGGTCGGGGGATACATACGCAGCATACCCCATACCCCCCCACCGTTGCATAATAACAAAAGATGGCCTCAAAGTCAAGAGAGATGTTTTAAACTAAAAATACCGAAGAGTTAAGGCACGATTGTTGTAAGGAAGTCAAAGGAATGTTTTTTGATGAATCTCGTAAAACGATCTTCAAATGTTAGCGATTCAGTTCTTGTTTGAGCTACAGTACGTAGATCATTTTTGCTTAAAATCGTTGAGCTTTTATTTTTACGGAAGGTTTTTACGGAATGCCCCGGACCTCCCTAAAACTGTTACTGCGCTCATTTTGCTTCAAACTAACTCAGCCGGAAAATCTACGCTCAAAAATGTCAAACTTTGGTGCCCTCCCGTTTAAACAATTCTGGTTACGTTCCTGGCATGAAAACATAAATTTTACGTAGCTTAAACGCCCTTTCTCGAATCCAAACGTCTTCATAATTAGCTAACATTCAAACTAAATCAAAACTGCATCCCCCCACTAAAATGTTCTGGATCCGTTTCTGGTGAGGTTATGTTTGTTTAAAGGGATTTTTTGAACAGGGCAGTGAACTTGAACTCGAACTAGATCATTTTTGCCGAACTCGAACTTGAACTCGAAAAATAAAAATCCTTGAACTCGAACTTGCAAATGTCTCTTCAACTCAAACTCGAACTCGGTTAAAAATCAATCGAGTTCGCAGCCCTGGAGCCAACCAGGGCTCAGAAACACAAGGCATGCAACATTAACAAATCCACCGTCTGCTGTTCTCAGTAAACACTGCTCGCAAGCTAAGAAGTATTTCATTACTCAAGAAAAGTCTGGAAATTAATGGGGATGTGCCGGATACCGGATATATATCCGGCACTATACGGCGCTATCCAGAATCTCCGGCGCTGTTTGATGTATCCGGTATCCGGCCGGATACCGGATAGTTTTTAAGTTCACGAAAATTGCGTAGACCAGACTCGGTAAAAATAAAGTTTACCGTTTCGATCTACAATGTGAAAAAGGTGGGGGCAAATATGAAAGCTTTAATTTCGTTTAGACTATCTACAAAAAGTAGAACCGAGTCCAAACCTTAGACTACGTTGGTAATTTTTTACATCAAGTGGATATAAATTTAGTTAGTAAGTTCGACGTTTTTTTCGTTTGGCGCTGTGAGTTTTGTCATCAGGAAATCCACTTCAATGGTGTAGTAGTAAGACAGTAATTAATCGGCTTCAAACCGAGACGGTATTAGTTCGATGACCACCATCGTTATCTTGCTCCCAAAAATAATGCAAGTAATTTACGTTTAAACGCCTGTCTTCTGTCTTATAATTGACGCGTTCGTCTTTTGTTCAAAACGATAAAACAGATGTAAGGAGCGGCCGACATACTGTAGGTGCCAATTTTTTCTTGAAGGCCAACAAAGGGGGGAGAGAATTTTTATAGAAACTTTGTTTTCTACGTTCCAAAAATGACATTGAAGATACCAGTAGCGTTGCAATGGATGTGCTTCTGCTTTTATATGTTGTGCGGTTTTGTAACGCTATAAGTTGAAGCCTTTAATTCATTGTCCTTAGTTCATCAATTGGCTGTTTGCGTTAAAACTTTGACGTAATTTACCCATCATTGAAGATTTACCGCAGGATCGATTATTTGCAGTAACGTTATGGTATTTATAAACTATAAACCTTACGGTTTCCAGCAGTTCTGATGATAGCGCAAAACATAATGAAAATGCAAACTTGCCATTTTCCGACCGCTTAGAGAAGGAGTTAACGACATATCGCTCTACTGTAGGTGTGGTAGGCTCGCCATTGTTGCAACGTTTTTTTCCGGGTTTGTAATTGTGTTGCACAGGCACAGAAATGGGCTCCGCCACTCGTTACATGCTTTGGCGTAATACCGCGAGTATAATGACGATTTGATCTTATTTGAAGTTTGCTTTCGATGGGTATCACAAATTGCTCACAAGCGCAAAACCGCAAACATCAACACAATATGTGGTTATTGTCAACTCGATTGCTTTACTCGTAAAATCACGCCGCTGACGCAGGTCACACGCTTGATAGTTTCCTTCTCGCTTTATACATAGCATGAGCGCAAACTTTCGTCAAAACAATGCTAAGGTTTTGCGCTGTTACATTTTGAAATTGTTTTAGGTACTTTGCAATGTGCATGCAGTCAACTTTTAATATATTAATGAAAACACCCCGGAGGCCAGACATACGCTATGTCTCCCTCTTCGGTATTAAACTGGAGGAAACACTGCTCCTGGTCCCGCCGATTAGACGCCTATAGTGGCCGACCGACTTGTCGTCCGATTTTCGGCACACTCTTGACGAAAATCGACACTTTTAACACAGTTCTTCATACTCAAAATAAAGCCCAGCTTTGAAAAGGTGTGACTGCACAAACGCAGTACTGTATAGTGAATCGGAGTTGAATCAAAAGCGATCAGCAAGATGGTCATTGTATCAACTGATCTCCTGCCGCTCGTCCACGTCGCCGATTCGACCAACTTAGAGTAATGAAGTCCATTTTCAATGACGCAATGCGTTTGATAGTTTCCTGTGTGTCACATGATCTCATGCAATAGTTTCATGGCTCGCTGGTCGAGCAAAACGATAGCGTGGACAAAAACCATCAAAGTTTGGCTTAGTGCTACTATCCGATATCCGGGCGGATACCGGATATCCGGTAAGTTAGATTTGCCGGGAATCGGGTATCCGGCTATCCGGCAAATTTGCTATCTTGCACATCCCTAGAAATTAACGAGGTCCGCAACTATTACGCAATAAAAAATGACGTGTCAACGCCTAAAAACTGAAACCCATGGCTGGAATCCAACTAAGACAATAAATACTTAACGTTGTTCATTCATTTTAACACCTTGTGACCTGATTGTCCGAAACATGGCGGTCAACCTTTGTTTCAACTCATTTCTTTGCTACAGGGTTTTAAAAAATCGTGATTTTTTTGAAAAAAATCAAAAAGTCGGATTTTTATCATTTGAATGGGACTTTGTTAAGCAAAACAATTTCAGTACAATATCTACTGATGGGGGGTAAGGGGATGCTTACTTTTCACCCATTATTTGCTGAAATGACTATGGATTGGTGTCATATTGCTTAACCTAAGTAAAATCTTTCCCACTGCCTCGTTTATCGGTTTACAGTGGTTTAATCACTTTGTATCAAGTCAGTGAAGCATGAAATTTCATTTGCAATCTTGTATGACCGTGATTTCCAATGCACACGTTGAAATTTGCTGGTTGAAAAGGGGAGATTTTTAGCTAATTCGGTAAAGGAAAGAAAACAGTAAAATTAGGAAACTTAATTACGTCAGAACTGTGCAAACAAGTTGTTTTCGGTGATTTACCAACGTATTGAACGAAATGTTGGCGGAATTTGAGAAAAAAAAGCATTATTTCCCTTTGAATTTTATAATTTTTTTTTTGTATCACGTGTGATACAGAATGACTAAATGGTAACTTTTTCATAAACCGGTTTGAACTGGTTTGCAGCCAGTTCAGGGCAGATCAGCTGCTTTGCTTTATTTTGAGACCAAATTTAGCAAGAAATGGCTTGTGTGGAGACTAAAATAGCCTTGAGGTTTAGGAATAGTTATACTTAGCTAATATCTTCTGGTAGTAAAAGTGCGTATTTTAGCCTACTAAAATATAGCACACTGAGGTGTTATCTTATTTAGTTTTATACGTTATAATCAAGATGTTATGGATTGGTAGTCTGCTACGTATTCTGCAATCTACCTGCAAACATTAAAAATTTATCAAGTTGAGGTTATTTACCAGAAATTTTAGTTTCTAAAAAGAGTTTCAGGAAGAAACTTTACTCGGAACAGCTATTGCAATATACTCTATTGCCTACCAGTATAAGCTAACTGTTGTTGCGAATTGTTGCAACTCATATAGAGGCTAATTTTTGTTGAATGTAGGAAACTTTCATGTGGTATTTATTATTCTCATAATGGCAAGAAGAACTGCCACCTCTATTGCTCAATCGATTATGAATGCTGATTTTGGGGACAATTCGGACGTTGAGGGCTTATCGGATGGTGAAGAATTGTCTGATCAGAGGTTTGATATTGCTGCAAATGTGATAGTTTCAAATGGCAAAAGAACAAATTCAAATGAAGAATCAACGGCATTTTTGGATGATGAGGAGGAACAAGAAAATAATGAACCTCCAGCTAAAAAAACTAAAGCGCAAAGAAAGCCAGTAAAGATTTTTTGGAAAAAAAGCAGGTTTGTTACCACTGCTCCTGCTGAAGAAGTCCCTGATTTTCAAGAAAGTGAACCTTACTCACCGTATAATTACTTCAAAAAATTCATTGATGATGAATTGTTGCAATTCTTTTTTGAAAAAACAAACATGTACTGCTTGCAAACCAAAAACAAAAATTTAAATGTAACTAAAGAGGAAATTCAGGTATTGCTTGGTATTCATATTGAAATTGGTTCTGTTCCATACCTTCAGCTCAGAATGTACTGGAGTAAAGACCGCAGATATCCACTAATTGCTGATGCCAAGTCGCTCAACCGCTTCAGCACATTGAGAAATAATCTGCATTGTGTTGATAATTTGCAACAAAATGATAGAGAAAAGGACAAGTTTTGGAAAGTTAGACCCGTCATGGACCAATATCTGAAAGTGTTGTTTGAGCAGCTTCCAGAACGTGAAAAAAGGGTATGTATCGATGAACAGATGATTCCCTTCAAGGGAAGACTAGGACTGAAGCAGTACATGAAGGGCAAGCCGAACCCATGGGGCATCAAACTTTTCTTTCTTTGTGGGGAGTCTGGAATGCCATATAATTTTTTGGCTTATCAAGGAAAGACCACTAATCTTCTGGAAGAGTACAATCATTTGGGTCTTTCAGGTGCTTTGGTAATGACTTTCTCCTGGATTAGTGCAGGTGTTACTTGAGAAGGGAATCTATTGCACAGGCACTCTTAGAAGCAACAGAGTTGGAAAGTTGCCAATCAAATCCAATTCCGGGCTCTCCAAAGAAGGAATGGGTGCAATGGATGGCTGCACTTCGCAAGATGGAAAAATGTGCATTGTTAGATCGAATGATAATTCTGTTGTTACAATGCTATCTTCAGCTTACGACTGGAAAGCTAACCCTTGCCAAGTGCCAAGATATGATAAATCTACAAAGGATTATGTGCAAATACCGTGTCCCTCTTCCACATTATTCAATATAATCGAAGTATGGGAGGGGTCGTTAAACTGGATTGTTTACTAGCACTCTATCGCATTCACATCAAATCCAAGAAGTGGACCCTTCGTGTTATCTTCCACTTTATTGACCTTGTGGTGGTAACTTCTTGGCTGCAGTATATCAAAGACTGTGATTCTATTGGAATGTCAGTAAATCAACGATTGTCACTGTTGGATTTCAGACTATATTTATCAGAAACACGGCACCAATCCACTATCAAACCCAAAAGGCCGAAAATCTGCACAAGTTCCACCTGTATGTTATGTCAGACATGATGGCATAGGTCATTTTCCTGTCTGGAAGAAAGAGAGCCAGAGATGCAAAAACCCAGGATGTGCTAATTATTTTTCGTCTGTATTTTGCTCGAAGTGTGAGGTATGCTATGCTTCCAAAAGCAGAGGAATTGCTTCATTATGTATCACACTCCGTAAGACAATTCTTGGGTCTCTATAAACATTGTTGTGAGGTGATATCACTATGTTTCCAGAGAAAAGACGATTGTTTTACTCCATAAATCACACACTGTAAAACCCTTCTTGGGACCGTAGATATTATTGCTTTCGTTCAATCGCACTCAGTAACACAACTTTGTGTCCTGAACATTTTACCCTTCGAGTCATTTTGTGTCACCTATGATACAGATCAGGAGGCAGCATCCAAGGACTCTATAAGGGACAAAACATTGTTTTAGGTCATATAAGATACATAAAAGAACATACTGATGCAAAAAATGTATTACTTTTGGGCGCGAACATAGGGCGTGACTGATAGGGTTAATGGGATAATAGGGTTAATGGGATAGAGGTGGGAACGTATTGCATCATACTAAATGTTTCGCCTCAAGCTAATTTGATGGTATACATCAAAACTCTAGACCTAAGCTTTTCCTTACCGGTAGCCATAAGCACATTAATTTGTATATGGCTTATAGGATGCATGAACCAGAATACCGAAAACCTGCAAGAAAAAATTTGATCTTTGCTTTTGCATTAATGTTGAATGCCGGTGACCCTACTCTGAGTTCCCTGTAAGAAATCACACAGTAACGTTATGCGCATAATAGATAAACAAACATGCATTTGTAGTTTAAATCATCTAGCAAAAATGCAAAAAAATCCTTAAAAACAGCAAATGATTATTGATTCTAATAAGATCTTAGGCTGAACTTTTCTGCTGACATTGGTCAATGCAACCAATTCGCTCTCACTCACAACATGAGAAATCATCAAATTTAACTTGATTCGATTTTAATTAGTACAGATTTGAAAGCGTTCAAAAAACCTTATGCATTGATCTAAAAATTAAGTAACATTTACCAATAAGTTTAAATTATGGAACAAACTGGCAGAGCTTCGCCCTCCAATCTAGAATTTAACAGTTCAAATTCGTCCAATTAAATTGAGCACTTATATACCAGAAACGAGTTACGCAATATAAAGAATTCTTCAAGAAAAAAAAACACGTGTTGAGAGAAGATTACTAATTTTCTTGAAGTTTGCCAGAAAACCCTACAAAAAACTCAGGAAATGACCTAAGGCCAATTAACAAAAACACAATCACCGAAAACGTTCGAAACAATTGTTTTGATTTTTATTGGTTGATTTTAATGGTGATCTAAATCAATGACTTAAATCAAACCAACCATGATCTCTTAAAATCATTCCCGAACACAACAACAAATACGATACACAGGTTTCTATTTAGCTCAACTTCATCTTCTAGCTACAGTCACGGTCGTAACTTAACAACCTTAACTAGTAACTGATAATATTTTCACGAAAAATAAACCCTCAAGCACTTAAACTGCTTACAAGATAAGGACAATTGCAAATGGCCACAATTTTAGGGTAAATCCTGGCAGTTATAGTTGATGAATTACAGTGAGATGCAGGAAATTCAAAAACATCATCGAATCGACGTAACATCACTATAAGTTTGAAATAAATGAAAACAAACCAATCGCAAACTGACCAAATGTTAATCGTGGAATAGTTTTAGTTAAGGCGCATTAACGAATAACTTTGTTTATTCATAGTGTTTATTACAATCATGTTGATAATTGTAATGATAACGATCAAAACATGGTGAGGTGTGGCTGCTATTCAATATCACGGGTTCGATTCCTCGCCATTTCATTCCGGTGTAAATGCATACACGTTGCGATATGTTACTTATCGATTATTGTGTAGTTTATCATTGAAATCTGATGTAACCAGTTGTGTTTATTACGTCATGTGTCTTGCATCACTGTCTACTAAAATGTTGATAAATAGATTCGCAAGCTTAATCTTGGAGGCAACAACTTTGATGATGATGGTTGTATGCATCTTGCGAAATGTATAACAAAGGTGGAGGAACTGGTACTCAATGCTTGCGGCATCGGAGCAAAAGGGATGGAGTTATTATCCCAAGGAATAGTGCAAAGATATCATCCGGTAATTACTGCGTTAATACGTTTTTCTTGGTTATTATTTTTATGTGGTTATGTTATGAAACGTAGGGTGCGCTTGTTCGGGCTCGGGAATGTGTCGCGGTGAATCAGGTGCGTGTTCGGACTGACTGCTTCACGATAATCACCTCCGTGCAATTGACGCAATCACAAAATTGAAAATAATGAAAACTGATGAAAAACGAGTAAATGTTTTGAGCAAGAAATCGAATCGTTGGTTTGATCCGGTTCGGGTTCGGTTCCGATTCGAAGTTTTTTCTGTTTTTGTTTAATTTTGAATGTGGTTTTGATCAATCGAAACGATGAAATGAACAAAAATCAATGAAAAAAGTTTTTGATTTTCTTTGTAATAAAAACCCGCCAAGCAGAGACAATTGTGAAGCGAAGTTGGATAATAATCATGGGACGAAAATGGTTTAAAGATTTTAGTTTTGTACCGCTCTGCTTACACTGCTGATGATGACAGCTGATTCTATGTTGTCGAAACGTCAGGTTGTAAGAATTACTGCGAGTATGTTTTTCCACTTTAAACTATTTTCGTGCCATAACTGTTGTATACCAAAATGTGTATTGGTTGTTTTTGTTGCGTTTCTGACTGCTAAGAACCGGTAGCGCTTGGATTAATTGGACTGATTAATATTTTACCATTTCCATTTCATTCTTTATCAAGCCTCTGATGCTGAACAATTGCTGTTTTTTGAGTTTTTGTTTATCTCGGCCGAGTATCGAACTTGGTCTACCTTCTGCGAACCGAAGCCTCAAATACTGAGCCAACCAGGTATCAGAAACACAAGGCACGCAACAACAAATCCACCATCAGCTGTTATCAGCAAGCTCTGCTCGCGAGCCAAAATGTAATTTAATCAAAATTACTCCAAAAAGTTTGGAAATTAACAAATTTGGCCACCGGGGCACTGCCCCCCCTTTTTTGACGAAGTCTAATCTGAAGTGTAATTAAAACATTCTTATAAAATACCATCAACTTTGTTTCAAAGCTCCCTCATCTAAACCACTTTTTCATTTACGACTAATTTTTGCGCGATTTGATTTTCGACATAACTTTTCCACAAAAAGCGCTTGTTAAGCATTATTGCATCATACCCAATGGGATCAAATATTTAAGTGTAAAAGGTAAAGATACGGGACAACGGATGCTAAGCACACATTGTGTTGGTCATTCTCAATTGGCGGCCCATTACAAATATCAATCCTGAATGATTGACCGATGTTAGAGAACATACAAGACGAACAACAGACATACAGTTAACACTTCCGCTTGTGCCGAGCGCCTGGCGGGAAGCTGCGAATACTACTTTTACCGTCTTTAGCATGACCCGACCGGGAATAAAACCCCAGTCTTCCGGCTATCAAGCGGACGCTTCTAACCGATACATCAAGCGCCGGTATATTTGAGTGTAAGTATGAAAAAGCAAGATTGTATCGCAAAATACTGTGGGGTGCCAATTTTTTCTTGAAGGCTAACAGCGGGGGGGGGGGAAGAATTTTTATAGAAACTTTGTTTTCTACGTTCCAAAAATGACATTGAAGATACCAGTAGCGTTGTAATGGATGTGCTTCTGCTTTTATATGTTGTGCGGTTTTGTAACGTTCTAAGTTGAAGCCTTTAATTCAACGTCCTTAGTTCATCAATTGGCTGTTTGTGTTAAAACTTTGACGTAATTTACCCATCATTGAGGATTTACCAGAGGATCGATTATTTGCAGTAATTTTACGGTATTTATAAACTATAAACCTTACGGTTTCCAGCAGTTCTGATGATAGCGCAAAACATAATGAAAAATGCAAACTTGCCATTTTCCGACCGCTTAGAAAAGGGGTTAACGACATATCGCTCTACTGTAGGTGTGGTAGGCTCGCCACTGTTGCAACGTTTTTTTCCGGGTTCGAAATTGTGTTGCACAGGCGCAGAAATGAGCTCCGCCACTTGTTACATGCTTCGGCGTAATACCCCGAGTATAATGATGATTTGATCTTATTTGAAGTTTGCTTTCGATGGGTATCACAAATTGCTCACAAGCGCAAAACCGCAAACATCAACACAATGTGTGGTAATTGTCAACTCAATTGCTTTACTCGTAAAACCACGCCGCTGACGCAGGCCACACGCTTGATAGTTTCCTTCTCGCTTTATACATAGCATGAGCGCAAACTTTCGTCAAAACAATGCTAAGATTTAGCGCTGTTACATTTTGAAACTGTTTTAGCTATTTTGCAATGTGCATGCACTGCCATACAGTCAACTTTTGATATATTAATGAAAACACCCCGGAGGCCAGACATACGCTATGTCTCCCTCTTCGGTATTAGACTGGAGGAAACACTGCTCCTGGTCCCGCCGATTTGACGCCTATAGTGGCCGACCGACTTGTCGTCCGATTTTTGGCACACTTCTGACCAAAATCGACACTTTTAACACAGTTCTTCTTACTCAAAATAAAGCCCAGCTTTGCAAACGTGTGGCTGCACAAACACAGTACTGTATAATGAATCGGAGTTGAATGAAAAGCGATCAGCAAGATGGTCATTGTATCAACTGATCTCCTGCCGCTCGACCACGTCGCCGATTCGACCAACTTAAAGTAATAAAGTCCATTTTCAATGACGCAATGCGTTTGATAGTTTCCTGTGTGTCACATGATCTCATGCAATAGTTTCATGGCTCGCTGGTCGAGCAAAACGATAGCGTGGACAAAAACCATCAAAGTTTGGCTTAGTGCTATTATCCGATATCCTGGCGGATACCGGATATCCGGTAAGTTAGATTTACCGGGAATCGGGTATCCGGCTATCCGGCAAATTTGCTATCTTGCACATCCCTAGAAATTAACGAGGTCCGCAACTATCACGCAATAAAAAATGACGTGTCAACGCCTAAAAAACTGAAACTTATGGTTGGATTCCAACTAAGACAATAAATACTTAACGTTGTTCATTCATTTTAACACCTTGTGACCTGACTGTCCGAAACATGGCGGTCAACCTTTGTGTCAACTCATTTCTTTGCTACAGGGTTTCAAAAAATCGTGATTTTTTTGAAAAAAATCAAAAAGTCGGATTTTTATCATTTAAATGGGACTTTGTTAAGCAAAACAATTTCAGTACAATATCTACTGATGGGGGGTAAGGGGATGCTTGCTTTTCACCCATTATTTGCTGAAATGACTATGGATTTGTATCATATTTATTCATTTACTTAATGGATAGAGGTGGGAACGTATTGCATCATACTAAATGTTTCGGCTCAAGCTAATTTGATGGTATACATCAAAACTCTAGACCTAAGCTTTTCCTTGCCGGTAACCATAAGCACATTAATTTGTATATGGCTTATAAGATGCATGAACCAGAATACCGAAAACCTACAAGAAAAAATTTGATCTTTGCTTTTGCATTAATGTTGAATGCCGGTGACCCTACTCTGGGTTTCCTGAATGAAATCACACAGTAACGTTATGCGCATAATAGATAAACAAACATGCATTTGTAGTTTAAACCATCTAGCAAAAATGCAAAAAAATCCTTAAACAGACAGCAAATGATTGTTTTGATTTTTATTGGTTGATTTTAATGGTGATCTAAATCAATGATTTAAATCAAACCAACCCTGATCTCTTAAAATCATTCCCGAACACAACAACAAATACGATGCACAGGTTTTTATTTAGCTCAACTTCATCTTCTAGCTACAGTCACGGTCGTAACTTAATCTCAACTAGTAACCGATAAATTTTTCGCGAAAAATAAACCCTCAAGCACTTAAACTGCTTACAAGATAAGGACAATTGCAAATGGCCACAATTTTAGGGTAAATGCGGGCAGTTATAGTTGATGAATTACAGTGAGATGCAGGAAATTCAAAAACATCATCGAATCGACGTAACATCACTATAAGTTTGAAATAAATGAAAACAAACAAATTGAAAACTGACCAAATGTTAATCATGCAATCACTAGCGTATTTAGGGGGGGGGGGTAAAGGGCGATGCCCCCCCCAAACAACCTTACGAAAAAAAATAAAAAACGAGCAAAAATAAATGTAACTTAGATATATTTGGAAGTTATTGCGGAACTGTGTTACAATATAGTATCAGAGGAAGTGGCGGGGGGGGGGGGGGGGTCGGTCGAAAATAACAATGAAATGCAGACATTTTTAGTGTAAACTAACTTTAAAAGGCTATAGAGATGTAAGCGGTCGGCGTGGGGTATCGTGAAATAACGAGAACTAATAAAGCGCCTATAATGTGGTTGCTATGCCTTGTTCGTTACATATTGCAATTTAAAAGTGCTTGATACCGATTTGTATGTCCTACCTCAGATGAGCAAAATAAAATAGGGCGAGGATATAAACAGATAACGCGTTCGTGACATGAGCCGAAATTTCAAATCGGTTTAGTGTGCTTTTTTTGCACCTTTACCTTATCCAAATCCAAACTGGCAGGAATTTCAAAGCAAAAATTTGTCATTGGCTTTGAGTTTTGTTTATTTGTAAACTGAAAATGATTATTTCAATAAAGTTATTTCATTTATTTGATTTTGCTTGTTATGGCGAAGCCCACTGCTGCTAATTCGCCTTTAGAAAAGGCTATTTTGCCTAACGTAGAAGTTGGTGCTTTTTTCAATTTCAAGGCCGGCCTCTTGTCCATGGCTATTTTTATTGCATAACAGGCTTGCTAACTCAGCTAGCTTTGGATAAAGACGATAAGAACCAAACGCAAATCAAGTTGTTGTAGCTCTGACTTAAAGTGACAAAATTTAGATCTAAATATGGATTTTATAACGACTCTATGCAACTATGCTTATAAGTCAGTCTTGACTTGCATGTTTCAGCACCTCCCTGTTTTGTTGCCCGCGCCCTTTTCTAAGCCTTCATCAATTTTAGTGTGAAATTTGTGTGCTTGTGCTATCGTTACTTTTCAGCGTATTGGCGTTTAGAAATATAATGATTGATTGATTATAATAGGCCAAGAAAAAATGTATGGTAGCCAGACCCAGTAGCTTACTGGATAAAACAAGAAAAAAATTGGAGTTAACTAGTTTTCCAATGCAAGAAATATACGACCGTTTTGGTAAAATTTCGACGGGTGGTTCTAGCTATAGAAACAATACGATAACCAAGTGCGTAGGCAAGGGGGTTCGTCAGTTCAAAGCCCCCTTCCCTATTGGTTCGTCAACTTTTCAGGTTTATAGATTAACCTTGGTCCTTGATCTACGGCTGTGCCGCTGTAGTAACTACGCAGCGTGAGCCCTCAAGAACCACAAGCGTTGCTCAATTTCGGAATGCTATTTATTGCGTCACAATTTCGTCAGTCTAAAACTAGGGGTTGCTGCCAATGTTCAGAACGGGCTCGTGATCTTGCTCTTGCGTCTGTTTATGATAACGTGGTGGCCCGGCTGAGAGACAAGACGTGCTCTAGCATGTAGTTCGGTCTGGCAGCTTTAAATCAAATCAAATCTGCTCTAAGCGAAGCAGCTGAGAGCCTACATGTTTACTTTAGATAACGAGGATCACGGATGCATTGTTCTGCAAGCTGTTCAATTTTTTAGTTATTCATTGTGAGATTGATTGTCAGTTTACACATAATTTATTATATTTTTTTTATCTTTGTAGAAAAAAAGCTTATCGACGAGAAAGCGACGAAGACGCTACGCGCAATACGAATCCAGATTTTAGGTTTAAGGTGTTGCCATTTGTTTCGAAGTTTCTTGGTTGAATTTTGCTTGTTGATGCTTTAATTTGTTGCTTGTAAAGACACCATCATGCAGAGATAATCATCGTGAAGCATCTTATCCAAGGACTCAACAACTAAGCGTATTGTGAGAGTTGAATCAGTCACCACCTTTAACGATGGTCGACGTGGAAACAACGCTCCACCCACTGCGTCACGTTCACTTTATTTGGGTGTTGCATCGTTATGACTAGGGCAGGGGTCGGCAACCTTTTGGACTTAAAGAGCCAAATAGTCCGTTTGTTACAAAACGATACCCAGCGGGAGCCGTAAAACTATCGTCAGGTCTAAAAACTTCAGTTATTTCGAAAATGATTCCTAAAAAAAAAGGTCTTTATTTACCTCCAAAAGGAGCCACAACTGGGGGTTGAAAGAGCGCAGGTTGCCGACCCCTGGACTTGGGCAACCAAAAGTCGCTTACGGATTGTACGCAAACCAAATTTTGGAGTGATTTTTCAGAAAGCTTTCAATGCATTGTTTCAAATCGTAGTTTCATAAGTCAAAAGAAGCCAAAATTCAGCGTTTGCGCAAAAATATTTTTACGAAGCTTTCTTCCTTTTTTTCGTGTTTCTGTGAAATCATTCATTTATTTTTCTAATTTTTGACGAGACGTGCAACGGTGCAAAGCATCACACATGTGAGCGTTTTCCAAACTGGGAGGCGTGGACTAGTCTAAAAAGAGGCGCATATGTTAGTCATGATCATTTAAAAATAAGGCTGGTGTATTATTTTGTCAAGGAAAGCGTCATACTTAATATTTTGTGAGGGAAACGTAGTAACACAAGGTTTGAAAATCACTGCTTTAATGTTTACGCTTACGGACGATATTGCAAAGCTTGCAATCTTAAAACATGCGAGAATTGTGCAACAGAAAAATATTTTTAATGAAAGGCTTCAGCTCGTCCACAAAATCTCAACACACCATAAAGAACAGGGTTTCCCAACTGGGGATGCTTGCACCCCTTGGGGATGCGAGGAAGCATTCCAGGGGGCTCAAAACGGCTTATACATTTTTATCTTGTAATAAGAGTGTTTTTATTTTCGGTTGCTCAGTGTCAATTTTTCAGCGCTGTTACGCTCTAGTAATATGTAATTCGCAAACGTCTAAGTGGCGTAAAACCCTTAGCCTCTTTGTGGTTGGTTAAAATCAAGCTCTGGAAACAAAATGCGTCTGATTCAACAACAGAGTAGTGACTGGTTTAACTATCCTATACCTTGCATTGGCGACACTTTCAAAAAAGCTAAAAACTCTAAAATTGATTGCTCCGCTGGGGGAGCTTACAGCGTTGCCCCAGACCCCCCAGCTGAATACCTGTTGGGTTTTTGACGCAAAGTCATTACAGGAAAATGTTGAAGGTCAATAACACACATGAATTCATTTCAGCCCCTACCATTACGAACATTTGGTTTGCGTGGCTGATGGCAGTCGCATATTTTGTGAGGGGTGCAGTGCAAGAACATATCAAAAATTTTATGTGAAAATATTTGGGAGTATGAACATGGTTGGGAACCATGGTTGGGAACCATAAGAGAGTTCCTAAAAAGCTTAAATGTGAACACTTACGTTCAAATAAATTATATGAAGTTACTTACGACAATCGACAGACAATAATTAATTACCAGATCCTAACTTTCACGTTAAAAAATCATCCGTACTCCAACGAAAATCTCAGTTAGTGATTTAGCTTTATTGCAAATTTTTAACTTGTCAAAAGTTGGCCCCCCCCCCCCTTTTGTAAATTTTAAATACGCCACTGCATGCAATAGTAGTAGTAGTTTATTTTAGTTAACGACCAGAAAAACACCTAACAAAAACAAGGAACAAAAACAATGGCCGAAAAACAGGTTACAGCGACAAAACGATATACGTTGAAACGTGCAGGAGTTAAAAAATAAACACAACTTTTTTTAAAAAAATGCACGGTCGCTGCACCTTAGGTTAACTTTTGTTTACTATAGGCCTACTTAAAAAAAAAGCAAACAAAAAAAAAACAATACGCCACGTAAACAGTAATGACCAAAAATAAAAGATGGGTTGCAAAGCAAAATTTACTTGAACGAGAGTTAAGCAGTAAGCCAATTATAATTTGACGTTCAACTACGATACCGATAGTGGTTTAAAAAACAATAATAATAACAATAGTTTTAGTTAAGGCGCATTAACGAATAACTTTGTTTATTCATATAGTGTTTATTACAATCATGTTGATAATTGTAATGATAACGATCAAAACATGGTGAGGTGCGGCTGCTATTCAATATCACGGGTTCGATTCCTCGCCATTTCATTCTGGTGTAAACGCATACACGTTGCGATATGCTACTTTTCCATTACTGTGTAGTTTATCGTTGAAATCTGATGTAACCAGTTGTGTTTATTACGTCATGTGTCTTGCATCACTGTCTACTGAAATCTTGATGAATAGATTCGGAAGCTTGATCTTGAAAACAACTACTTTGGTGATGATGGTTGCATCCATCTTGCGAAATGTATAACAAAGGTGGAGGAATTGTTACTCTTTTCTTGCGGAATCGAACCTAGAGGGATGGAGTTATTATCCCAAGGAATAATGCAAAGAGATCATGCGGTAATTACTGCGTTAATATATTTTTCTTGGTTAATATTTTTATGTGGTTATGTTATGAAACGTAGAGTGCGCTTGTTCAGGCTCGGGAATGTGTCGCAGTGAATCAGGTGCGTGTTCGGACTGACTGCTTCACGATAATCACCTCCGTGCGATTGACGCAATCACAAAATTGAAAATAATGAAAACTGATGAAAAACGAGTAAATGTTTTGAGCAAGAAATCGAATCGTTGGTTTGATCCGGTTCGGGTTCGGTTCCGATTCGAAGTTTTTTCTGTTTTTGTTTAATTTTGAATGTGGTTTTGATCAATCGAAACGATGAAATGAACAAAAATCAATTAAAAAAGTTTTTGATTTTCTTTGTAATAAAAACCCGCCAAGCAGAGACAATTGTGAAGCGAAGCTGGATAATAATCATGGGACGAAAATGGTTTAAAGATTTTAGTTTTGTACTGCTCTGCTTACACTGCTGATGATGACAGCTGATTCTATGTTGTCGAAACGTCCAGTTGTAAGAACTACTGCGAGTATGTTTTTCCACTTTAAACTATTTTCGTGCCATAACTGTTGTATACCAAAATGTGTATTGGTTGTTTTTGTTGTGTTTCTGACTGCTAAAAACTGGTAGAGCCAAGATTAATTGGACTGATTTTTATTTTACCATTTCCATTTCATTCTTTATCAAGCCTCTGATGCTGAACAATTGCTGTTTTTTGAGTTTTTGTTTATCTCGGCCGAGTATCGAACTTGGTCTACCTTCTGCGAACCGAAGGCTCAAATACTGAGCCAACCAGGTATCAGAAACACAAGGCACGCAACAACAAATCCACCATCAGCTGTTATCAGTAAACTCTGCTCACGAGCCAAAATGTAATTTAATCAAAATTACTTAAAAAATTTTGGAAATCAACAAATTTGGCCACCGGGGCACTCTCCCCCCCCCCTTTTTGACGAAGTCTAATCTGCAGTGTAATTAAAACATTCTTATAAAATACCATCAACTTTGTTTCAAAGCTCCCTCATCTAAACCACTTTTTCATTTACGACTAATTTTTGCGCGATTTGATTTTCGACATAACTTTTCCACAAAAAGCGCTTGTTAAGCATTATTGCATCATATCCAATGGGATCAAATATTTAAGTGTAAAAGGTAAAGGTACGGGACAACGGATGCTAAGCACACATTGTGTTGGTCATTCTCAATTGGCAGCTCATTACAAATATCAATCCTGAATGATTGACCGATGTTAGAGGACATACAAGACGAACAACAGACATACAGTTAACACTTCCGCTTGTGCCGAGCGCCTGGCGGGAAGCTGCGAATACTACTTTTACCGTCTTTAGTATGACCCGACCGGGAATAAAACCCCAGTCTTCCGGCTATCAAGCGGACGCTTCAAACCGATACACCAAGCGCCGGTATATTTGAGTGTAAGTATGAAAAAGCAAGATCGTATCGCAAAAAGGCAATCGAATATGGGGAGCAAAACGAATGACTGTTCAACTGGAAATGATTTTACGAAGAATAGGGACTTGTTCGTTGTGTTTGTTCTTTGTTGTTGTATGTGTTTCTTGTTCGTGCATACCATTCAGTGACAAAATGGTTGGGCTTTCTTAATTATATAATGCCGTGCAGAAGGCATGTTGATTGGTTTTAGAAAAGCGATCAGCGAACTTAAGGATTGCCTGCTTAGGTCTACAGTAAATAATTAACTCCACATTCATCCGTAGACAAAGTAAATATCAATAACTTGAGGCAAAACTTGAAATACAAGAAGCAGAGCCGTGGCTTAGGAAGCCAAGCATTTGTCATGGAGGGGGTGAGAATTTTAAAGTTCGGCGCAAAAGCCGCTGTCTTCAAACGAGTAACCTTGTTGATTGAGGGGGCAAGCAAGTCGATTTAGGGGAGGAGCAGGCCCCTGCTCCCCCCATTTGGCGCCAGCTCTGACGGGAAGACAGCGTGGGTCTAAGGCCTTGGTCTAAGCAAATCATTTTATTGAAGTTCTTGACTTATTGTAATTTAATATGCCCCCCCTAAATATTCCGCTGGCTGCTACCCTGTGCGGACGTGACTACTTTAATTTTTTAATTTTTGCTCTTCACTTGATTTTGCGTGGAAAATGGTACATCTGCGGACGTGACGACTTTTTTTGTTTTTCACTTTTGATTTTACGTGGAAAATCGGACATCTGCAGACTTGATGACCTTTTTTGCTCTTCACTTGATATTGGGTGGAAATTTATGCTTAATAATAAAGGACCGTGAGTGATAGAAAAACAATCTTTAGGGACTGCAAAGTCGAAATTTGAAAAAAAATTGAGAACCACTGCTGCATACTGAAGCGAATCCAGAAAGTTTTGGTTGGGGGGATGTAATTTTGAATTAGGTTGAATGTTTATTAAATGCAAAGACGTTTAGACCCGAAAACGGGCGTAAATAAGCTTTTTGAAATTGTTTCAAGTCACAAGCGTATCCACAATTATTTCAGGGAGGGGGCACCATTTTCTGACACTTTTTCATGCGTTATTTATCTGGCAAAGTATATTTTAACCAACTTAAGTACCAAAAACTACTTTAGGGGAGTCCGAGAGCAGGGCATGCTCCTCGGAACATTTTTGAAAATTTGCATACCGCAATGGCCGTTTTAATGCTTTCTAAACAATTTGTAAGGAAAGTTTGTCATGTTTTTGGCCCCTAACTTTGAGTGCTTCACCAATGATTCATTTTGTTCGCACAGTTTCGATTTTATTCGTGGCTAATGCGACCAAGGAATATTGTTATGAAGAGGTTGAAAATTAGGGAAAAGTCTCATTCATCCAAAACATTGCTGAAAATGGCTGGTCGGGGGATACATACGCAGCATACCCCATACCCCCCCCCACCGCCGCATAATAACAAAAGATGGCCTCAAAGTCAAGAGAGATGTTTTAAACTAAAAATACCGAAGAGTTAAGGCACGATTGTTGTAAGGAAGTCAAAGGAATGTTTTTTGATGAATCTCGTAAAACGATCTTCAAATGTTAGCGATTCAGTTCTTGTTTGAGCTACAGTACGTAGATCATTTTTGCTTAAAATCGTTGAGCTTTTATTTTTACGGAAGGTTTTTACGGAATGCCCCGGACCTCCCTAAAACTGTTACTGCGCTCATTTTGCTTCAAACTAACTCAGTCAAAAAATCTACGCTCAAAAATGTCAAACTTTGGTGCCCTCCCGTTTAAAAAACTCTGGTTACGTTCCTGGCATGAAAACATAAATTTTAGATAACTTAAACGCCCTTTCTCGAATCCAAACGTCTTCGTAATTAGCTAACATTCAAACTAAATCAAAACTGCATCCCCCCACTAAACTGTTCTGGATCCGTTACTGGTTAGGTTATGTTTGTTTAAAGGGATATTTTGAACAAGGCAGTGAACTTGAACTCGAACTAGATCATTTTTGCCGAACTCGAACTTGAACTCGAAAAATAAAAATCCTTGAACTCGAACTTGCGAATGTCTCTTCAACTCAAACTCGAACTCTAGAAAAGTCGATCGAGTTCGCAGGCCTGGAGCCAACCAGGGATCAGAAACACAAGGCATGCAACATTAACAAACCCACCGTCTGCTGTTCTCAGTAAACACTGCTCGCGAACAAAGAAGTAAATCATTACTCAAGAAAAGTCTGGAAATTAATAGGGATGTGCCGGATACCGGATATATATCCGGCACTATACGGCGCTATCCAGAATTTCCGGCGCTGTTTGATGTATCCGGTATCCAGCCGGTTCCGGCCGGATACCGGATAGTTTTAAAGTTCACAAAAATGGTGTAAAACAGACTCGGTAAAAATAAAGTTTACCTTTTCGATCTACAATGTGAAAAAGGTGGGGGCAAATATGAAAGCTTTAATTTCGTTTAGACTATCTACAAAAAGTAGAACCGAGTCCAAAGCTTAGACTACGTTGGTAATTTTACATATAAAGTAGATTTAACTTTAGTTAGCAATTTTTTTTTTCGTTTAGCGCTGTGAGTTTTGTCATCAGGAAAGCCACTTCAATGGTGTGGTAGTAAGACAGTAATTAATCGGCTTCAAACCGAGACGGTATTAGTTCGATGTCCACCATCGTTATCTTACTCCCAAAAATATTGCAAGTAATTTACGTTTAAACGCCTGTCTTCTGTCCTATAACTTGCGCGTTCGTCTTTTGTTCAAAACGATAAAACAGATGTAAGGAGCGGCCGACATACTGTGTATTATTATTATTATTATTAAGGGGCGGTGGTGCCAGAGAAACTAGGTTCAACCTTCTCAGGCACATTGTGTAGGCCATAATTTAGGCCCATTACCATTTTCACCGCTTTCACGTTTATTTAATTTATTACTGGCCGTATTCAGCAAGTCTTCCGGCCTGCTGCAAATACTTAGCCAGTAGGTTTATATTTAGTTTTCCGACCACTGACTTTATGGTGGTTTTTTCTTTACCAAAAACCTTCATTCGTAGTGCTTGGTAATAAGTGCATTCTCCAACATGGTGATTTGGAGTTTCTTCTTCCAGATTACATTTAGGACATGCCGATGATACGTCATGTCCCATGGTACTCCTGTGTTTCTGTAAGTTGCAGTGACCTGTAAGGACTTGCAACGTTTCATTTAATCTAGGTCTTTTGAGCCTCAAAAGTCGTTGAGTTAACTGGGGCAAAGCCCACTCTCTACATTTTTTTTTGTTCTCGAGCAGTCCTTTCGTTCTATCCAAGATGTTCGCCATTTTTTGACGCTCCAATCCTTTATAGCTGCACGACAACTAGCATATGGGTTCAGGCCCCAAGCAGTTTATTGCTGATCCTGCTTTAGCTAAGACATCCGCCTTCTCATTACCTTGGATGCCGGTATGACCCGGCGTCCAGGCAATAGTGACATCGTTGTCCTTACCCAATATATTTAGGTTTTTGATGCACGATAATACTGTGTGAGATTTCACAATATTATTTTGGATTGCCAGAATTGCTGCTTGGCTATCTACTAAAATTATTATTTTTTCATTTAGAATTTTTTCCATAATCAGTTTCTTCGCTACTTCAGCTATAGCAAAGACTTCTGCTTGGAAGAACGTGCTATATTTTCAAAGATGGAAAAAACTTTCGTCTGTTTGAGAGCCTGATGCGTATTCTATGTAAAAACTCGCACCGGCTCTTCCATTCTAAAATCGCGCAAAAAACAACGTCTACAAAACAAACCATTGATCAGCAAAGGGATTTTAATATCCATTCGAAATAAACAATAAATGTACAAAACGCACTTTTTGCAAGGTAGCAATGTCTTCAAAGTGATATATAAAACCTACGCCAACAAGCTGACGAAAGTTAAAAGTTTGGCTAAAAAATTATATTTTGCTCGTGAATTGTCAAACTGTGAAGGCGATGGACGTAAAATGTGGGTAGCCGTTAAAACTCTTATTCCTTCAAACTCAACAAAAAAGTTCAAAGCGACCCCCAGCGAACTCCAAATTGACGGCTCTCTTATTCAGAATCCAAAACTTATGGCTGATGAATTCTGTAAACACTTTGCTGACTTTATCTTGGATAGTTTAAGTCTTACATCTTATACAAGCGACTTCAAACATTATTTACCGAAAAGAGTTACAGATTCAATTTTTATGCAGCCTACCGATCCGGCTGAGGTATTTGCGGCCATTATGTCGTTAAAATCCAATAAAAGTTGTGGCGGTGATTACATTCCGACTAAAATAGTCAAGTCATCTGCCAATATCATTTCCGAGCCTCTTTCACAATTGATAAACAAGGCATTTTTATTCGGAATATTCCCAGACAGTTTAAAAATTGCCAAAGTAGTTCCAATTTACAAATCTGGAGATAAGCGCAACCCATCAAATTATCGACCAATCTCCCTATTGACGTGTTTCTCTAAGATTTTCGAAAAATTGATATTTACAAGAGTAAACTCCTTTTTCTGCGAACATTCGATTCTAGCACCGCCTCAATATGGCTTTCGTAAAGGATGCTCTACCATACATGCAGTTACTGAAGTACTTACAACTGCATATGGTAACATTAGTGCTAACCTACACACTGGCTTAGTTTTTCTAAATATTAAAAAAGCTTTCGACACAGTCAGCCACGATATATTAATCCAAAAACTTGAACATTACGGAATAAGAGGTATTGCTAATGATCTACTTAACTCATATCTGCGATCTAGGAAACAATTTGTCATGTTGGACGAAATAGAGCATTCGGATCTTTTCCAAATTAAATCGGGGGTTCCCCAGGGTTCCACTCTGGGTCCTTTATTATTTTTGCTTTACATTAATGATTTGGTCAATTGTACATCCGCTACATCTATTTTGTTTGCTGATGACACTTGTCTTAGTTTTAGTTCTTCATGTCCAACTGAATTAATCGACGACATCAATACTGAACTGATATCAGTTTACCACTGGATGAAAGCTAATAAACTTTGTATTAACGCCAAAAAATCAACTGCCCTGTTAATACCGAGTAATTCCAAGCTGCAAATTCAAAATAAAGATATTTTGTACAATGATGCAAAGATAAGTGTCTGTAAATCAGCTAAGTACCTTGGGGTACAAATCGATTCTGACCTCAACTTCAAGTCCCACATACAACTTCTTCACAATAAACTCTCTCGCTCTGTAGGAATAATGTTTAAAGTCAAAAAATTTCTTCCTAAAAACGTATTAACTCAACTTTATCATGCCATGTTTCACTCCCATCTGCTCTACTGCATCACGATCTGGACCTCAACGTTTTCAACCCATCTTAACTCTATTCGCATTCTCCAAAACAAAGCAGTTAAACTTCTAGCCGGTATACATTGGAGACACTCTAGTTCCAGTGTTTATAAATCGCTGAGCATCCTCAAACTCGACGACATGATTAAACTTCAAACAGCCCTATTCGTTCATCGTCATTTCAACAATAATCTACCTATTAATTTTCAGGGCTATTTCACAAACGTTAATACCTGTCACTCCATTGCAACTCGCAGGCAAGCTTGTGGTCTCAATTATCACATACCAAGGAGTAGATCTTCGAAATTGCAACGCTCAATCAAATATAAAGGGGTAAAAATATGGAATTCAACACCTTTAGAAATGAGAAAATTTAACTTAAAGAAATTCAAAAAATCATTGAAAAATCTCTTTTTGAAGAGCTTTTAGCCAGTTTCCATTTTATGAAGTAGCCTTCACTCTCCAGCGGGCGGCAGTGTCACTGTAAATGCCACAATCTTTTATTAATTTATCTTTTAGATTATTCACTTATTAATTATCTACGATTGTCCACGAACTGCAACCATTGAATTGCCAGCTATTGAAAACAATAATTTAGTTTTTAGGGTGGCTGCTTGACTGACTAGAAGACCTCACGGTCCCTTCGCAGTCTCCCTGTCCTGTTTTTTTTTTTTGTATTGTATTTATTTTCCTCTTTCTGTATTGTGTATACTTTTGTACAAATAAATAGTGACGATGATGATGATGATCATTTATCTTGGATCCGTCAGTGTAGCATCTAATTATGCTTGGCTCTAACGCATTCTTATACCGCACTGCATCCTTACGTTCCATAACAAGGCATTTGTACTGTTTTCCAAACACTTTTGTTTTAGTTATTAAGTCAGCTGGCATACTCAGCAACGGCAAGTTTTCCTTTGCTTCATTGCATACGTCTACATGACTTTTGGTCGTTCTTATTGAACCAATTGTCTTGGCAGGCCAAAATTTCACTCGGGATATCCGGTATGAACCCTTGACTGCCTCTGACATAATGTATTCATTAATTGGCATGATCTTCAGCAGCATCTCTAAAGCTTCTGTGGGGGTGCTGGGAAATGCTGAAGAAATCATAAGACACGCTAGTCTTTGTACTTTTGAGAGTTTTTTCGCAAGATATTTTTTATTTATTCCACCAATCCAGGATACACACGCATATGTAATGACAGGTTGTATCATTGCAGTGTATATCCATCGCATGTTAGTTGGATTCAGCCCCCACGCTATGCCCACTATTTGTCTGCGTTGTAACAACGCAACAGTGGCCTTGCGAGCAATTCGTGTTGTATGAGGTTTCCAAGTAAGTTTGCTATCTATGGTTACACCTAGTAGTGTTGCTTCTTTGGAAATTTCTAGCTGACGTCCGTTTAAACGCAAGGTTCCAAACGCAGGCCTCCTTTTGTTAGTAAACAGAACTATTTCAGTCTTTTTACTGCTGAATTGCAGCTCTTGGTTGAGAGCCCAATTACTTGCAATATTTAGCGCTTTTTGGGCCCTATCTTTGATCCACAGCATGTTGGTGCCAGTGACCAAAATTGCTACATCATCGGCATAGGCTAGTACATGAAAACCCCTGTTGCGTAGATCCATCAGCAAGGAGTTTAAGACACAGTTCCATAGAAAAGGGGACAAGATCCCGCCTTGGGGGTTCCCCTTTACTACTTCTCTTTTAACCTTCTCACCATTTAGCTCTACTTGAACTGTGCGGTGTCTCAATAAGTTCTCAATCCAGCGAACGAGAAAAGGCGACACCTCCAATTCTTGCAGTGCATTGGCAATGCCTTTATAAGTGATATTATCAAAAGCACCAACAATATCTAAAAATATTCTTAGTGCTGTTCTTTTCTTTGCTAGGCTAAGTTCGATTCGTCGTATAAATTCGTGCAGTGCAGTTTCAGTCGAAACTCCTGCTCTGAATCCATATTGGAACGCAGAAAATCTTGCCTGCAAATTAAAATTATCATTGAAATGATAAAATAATTACCTCTCCAACCAGTTAAGTTGGAAAGAAGTTAAAGTGATCATCCGGAAAGGCTTAACTTCATGATAGTTTTCTTTTCCGGGTTTAGGGATAAAGATACCAGTCCCTTCCTTCCATGCTTTTGGCACATAACTGTTCTTCAAGCACGTCTGGAAAATGTTTTGGTATATGTTTTTGATATTATTCCAACCTTTTTGCAAAAGCTCCGGGTAAATACCGTCTGGTCCCGGCGTCTTAAAAGGCAGAAATTCGTTTATTGCTCTTTCCATCTTTTCAAGTGAACAGATGGAATTAACAATTTCGTCATCCATTGTTACCTCAATGTTTTCATCTGTTTCTTCTGCTGAGTGAATACATCTTACCTCTCGACTTCCCGGTGCTAGAGTTTCCAAGAAGCAATTTATAGTCTCAGCAGTTGACTTGGTGTATTCACCATTAGGTCTTAAAACGTTACTTACTCGTTTCGTTTCGACGCAATATTTTAGCCAACCGAGCGGTTGCGCAGTGACTATTCATCGATTCCGTAAAGAGACGCCAGGAATCCCTCTTGGCTTTTCTAACGGCATTTTTAAAACGCAATTGGGCCCGCTTAAAAACTTTTCAATCCTTTTCCAGTTTATATTTAATGGCTTTACGTTGAGCTTTACGAGCCTCCCTGCGGAGGCCGGCTAACTCTGTACCAAATATTTTCCGTCTTACGTCTAATCTTACGCATTGGACGAGCCATATTGTAAGACTTCATTATTTCTGATTGAACAGTTGCTGCCAGTGCTTCTATATCATCAATTGACGATATGTTGACTGGTATTCTATTCAATTCACTTAATCTCTGTTCAAGTTCACTGACGTACTTATTCCAAGAAGTACGTCTAATGTTCCTGATCATTTTTGCTTGTTTGGTACTACTTTGAACTGTAAACCTAATATACATGTGATCTGAAAAGGATGGCACATCACTGACATGCCAATCTCTTATACAGTTTCATGCATTTCGGTTAGTTAGTGTCAAATCTAGCACCTCTTCTCTTGTTTTAGTTCTGAAAGTGGGTTTATTGCCCACATTGCAGAAATATAGATTCGCACTTGCGCAGTACATGAGTAGTTCCAAACCTCTTGGATTGACGTTGGTGGAACCCCATACTGTGTGATGTGCGTTTGCGTCAGTTCCTATCACTAAAGGAATTTTTTCTTTATCACTGAAAGCTACCAGCTCTTTCAGAGTTTCTGGTGGAGCTGGTTCTTCCTGAGCCATGTAAGTCGATGCAAAGATAAAGCTATCTCCTTCTCTTCTTACACTTCGGGCTCTCACTGCTACCACATCCGCGTTAGAAAATTGTGGCATGAGAGAGCAAATAATATCAGGAGTAATATAAATGCCTGCTCGGGGACGTTTATCTTTGGTGTTACCTTGAAAGAGTTTCCATCCCCTGAGTTTACTTCTGATTGAGCCTCCATACGTCCAGGGTTCCTGAATTAGGATTATACCTGACAATATGTTTTTCGTTACTTCACATAAGTTGTAGCTTGCTGCCCTACTTCTGTGAAGGTTAATTTGCCAGCATTCAAGACCAAACGACTTGATGTTATGTGCTGGGATTTGTTTTTATCTAGGGTAAATGTCTGTTGTAAATTTATTATTCATACAAAATATGAACTTTCGAAATACAACAATTTCACTCTAGTGAGTTGATTGTCAGGCTACTTCAGTTGGAGCTGGTTTCCTTCATAACCTGGTTGGGGTTCTCAGACTCCTCAGCTCCTCCTGAAGCAACACTGACACCCTCATTTTGTGTTGCCACATGAGTTGCGGTATCCATCTGCACCTCTGTGGGTACATCTGAACACCGCTCTTTCTTTGATTTATCACTTTGTTTTTGTTTCTGGAACTGCACCCTCCTAAATCCAGCGAAAGGTGCCCAGTCCCATTTTTCTAGTGATTTAAGCGAAGGTTCTTGGACTGCTACAACATGTAGCATTCCACCAGAACCTTTCGCGTTATATTTCAATTTAATGTCCTTGAGGTGGATGTCCGGATTGCACCGGTCCACCAGTTCCAGAACATTTTTGATTTCCAGTCCTTCGTTGTCTGGAAGCCACACCCCGAAGGTTTCTGATTTTATATCTTTTGGGCTTCTTGCTTCGTACTTCGATGATCCATCGAGGGTGGAGGCACTGCCCGCACAACTTCTTGTGCCCACTCCAGAGACTTCTCGTCATAGCATATAAAGAGAACTCTACCCGAATGGATAAATGTTCTCTCGATACGAACCGAGAAATCTAGTTTTGTCTTAAGAATCTCCTGGTTGATAGCCCCCTGGATTATCCGTAAATCAGATTCTTCCATCGGAGTATCACCATTGGATCCTTTCCGTGTTACCACAAGCTTCTGGTTGCTGGTTCTAACAGCTCCAGCATATGATGCTGTAATGCTAGTCCCCGCTTCCTCTGCTTCCTTTGTTCCCTTTTGCTCAGCATGTTCGGGTTCGACCCGACCACGTTTTTGTTTAGGGTTTGATGTTGGGATCGATTGAGTACTTGAGGACTCCCTCGACCTTTTCATGGATACAGAGTTGGAGGCAGTGGGGAGATCACTTCCTGGATTAGATAGAGTAATACTCTTAATCCCTTTCAGCAACCTCTTTCGCTTCATCCTCCTCTGATTTCTTTCGTAGTTTTTTCCTGGACGCCACTCAGACGCGCTACCAACGTCCGTTGACGTTAATGGATTCTGAGGGGAAGTTCCAGAAATTTGAGCGGTATTCGACTTTTCAGCCGACGATGCCGCTGACATTGTTGTCTCCTTGAATGCCGAAGTCTTCTCCTTCAACAAAGGAGATTTCCAGGCAGAAGGCAATTTTTCACTACTCCCCTCCACCCTAATTCCTTTGGAAGTAGAGGCTTCCTTGGTAGGAGTACTTACACTGCCGCTTAACAATTCAAGAACTGTTGGCTGCGACAGTGTTTCATCTCTTGTTAGGGGAACAAGCCGTACTGTCTTCGTCTTTCTTTTATTTGTCTCCATTTCATGTTAAGTATGGTTTTTCTTTTTAACTAGGAAAAACCTAAAGACCAGGTAAAACAAAAGTTATTTTTTGGCCACGATAAATCCCGCAGCTGAACCCAGGCGACTATATGCAATGGACTTGTCATTCTGTGTAGTGGCCTCAGGAATGCCCCCCAATACAACTGCAGGACCCCTCCCAGTCGCCAACTGAAGCTACAAATGCATGGAGATTTCCACAAGCTGACGGAGGCAGCTCCCCCAATTGGCTAGATCAGGGGCGGGCCTCTGAACTATCTTGCGGCCGCGGTACGGAGCGCGTTTTAGACCGGTACCCTCTACATCTATGAGATTCCATCGCAGTCACCTGAAATCCAGTCACGTTATCCCACATGTCCATTTTTAACAACCCTTTGGTGATTACCACCAGCCTCTTCGCTAATGCCAAACTTGCTTTATCCACTCCTTCCTTCACAACTCGACCTCTCAACCGTTAGGATAAGAAGTCGAAATGCTTCGAGAAGCGAATTCAACAAGTAAGGCCATTGCTTAGACTAGTGGATGAAAAAAAAAAAAAAGTAAAAATGCCAGAGCCTCTTCAGCCAACATAACCATGTTGTTTCCACCGGGCACCGCGTGGAGGCGAGGTTGGTTTTATACCCAGCGGGGGGAGAAATTTTTTATAGAAACTTTGTTTTCTACGTTCAAAAAATGACATTGAAGGTACCAGTAGCGTTGCAATGGATGTGCTCCTGCTTTTATATGTTGTGCGGTTTTGTAACGTTATAAGTTGAAGCCTTTAATTCAACGTCCTTAGTTCATCAATTGGCTGTTTGCGTTAAAACTTTGACGTAATTTACCCATCATTGCAGATTTACCGCAGGATCGATTATTTGCGGTAACTTTATGGTATTTATAAACTATAAACCTTACGGTTTTTAGCAGCTCTGATGATAGCGCAAAACATAATGAAAAATGCAAACTTGCCATTTTCCGACCGCTTAGAGAGGGGGTTAACGACATATCGCTCTACTGTAGGTGTGGTAGGCTCGCCACTGTTGCAACGTTTTTTTCCGGGTTCGAAATTGTGTTGCACAGGCACAGAAATGGGCTCCGCCACTCGTTACATGCTTTGGCGTAATACCGCGGGTATAATGACGATTTGATCTTATTTGAAGTTTGCTTTCGATGGGTATCACAAATTGCTCACAAGCGCAAAGCCGCAAACATCAACACAAGATGTGGTTATTGTCAACTCGATTGCTTTACTCGTAAAACCACGCCGCTGACGCAGGCCACACGCTTGATAGTTTCCTTCTCGCTTTATACATAGCATGAGCGCAAACTTTCGTCAAAACGATGCTAAGGTTTTGCGCTGTTACATTTTGAAACTGTTTTGGCTACTTTGCAATGTGCATGCAGTCAACTTTTAATATATTAATGAAAACACCCCGGAGGCCAGGCATACGCTATGTCTCCCTCTTCGGTATTAAACTGGAGGAAACACTGCTCCAGGTCCTGCCGATTAGACGCCTATAGTGGCCGACCGACTTGTCGTCCGATTTTTGGCACACTCTTGACCAAACTCGACACTTTTAACACAGTTCTTCTTACTCAAAATAAAGCCCAGCTTTGCAAACGTGAGGCTGCACAAACGCAGTACTGTATAGTGAATCGGAGTTGAGTCAAAAGCGATCAGCAAGATGGTCATTGTATCAACTGAGCTCCTGCCGCTCGACCACGTCGCCGATTCGGCCAAGTTAAAGTAATGAAGTCCATTTTCAATGACGCAATGCGTTTGATAGTTTCCTGTGTGTCACATGATCTCATGCAATAGTTTCATGGCTCGCTGGTCGAGCAAAACGATAGCGTGGACAAAAACCATCAAAGTTTGGCTTAGTGCTACTATCCGATATCCGGGCGGATACCGGATATCCGGTAAGTTAGATTTACCGGGAATCGGGTATCCGGCTATCCGGCAAATTTGCTATCTTGCACATCCCTAGAAATTAACGAGGTCCGCAACTATCACGCAATAAAAAATGACGTGTCAACGCCTAAAAAACTGAAACCCATGGTTGAAATCCAACTAAGACAATAAATACTTAACGTTGTTCGTTCATTTTAACAGCTTGTGACCTGACTGTCCGAAACATGGCGGTCAACCTTTGTGTCAACTCATTTCTTTGCTACAGGGTTTTAAAAAATCGTGATTTTTTTCAAAAAAATCAAAAAGTCGGATTTTTATCATTTGAATGGGACTTTGTTCAGCAAAACAATTTCAGTACAATATCTACTGATGGGGGGTAAGGGGATGCTTGCTTTTCACCCATTATTTGCTGAAATGACTATGGATTTGTATCATATTTATTCATTTACTTAATGGGATAGAGGTGGGAACGTATTGCATCATACTAAATGTTTCGGCTCAAGCTAATTTGATGGTATACATCAAAACTCTAGACCTAAGCTTTTCCTTACCGGTAACCATAAGCACATCAATTTGTATATGGCTTATAAGATGCATGAACCAGAATACCGAAAGCCTGCAAGAAAAAATTTGATCTTTGCTTTTGCATTAATGTTGAATGCCGGTGACCCTACTCTGGGTTTCCTGAATGAAATCACACAGTAACGTTATGCGTATAATAAATAAACAAACATGCATTTGTAGTTTAAACCATCTAGCAAAAATGCAAAAAAATCCTTAAACAGACAGCAAATGATTGTTTTGATTTTTATTGGTTGATTTTAATGGTGATCTAAATCAATGATTTAAATCAAACCAACCCTGATCTCTTAAAATCATTCCCGAACACAACAACAAATACGATACACAGGTTTTTATTTAGCTCAACTTCATCTTCTAGCTACAGTCACGGTCGTAATTTAACCTTAACTAGTAACTGATAAATTTTTCACGAAAAATAAACCCTAAAGCACTTAAACTGCTTACAAGATAAGGACAATTGCAAATGGCCACAATTTTAGGGTAAATCCTGGCAGTTATAGTTGATGAATTACAGTGAGATGCAGAAAATTCAAAAACATCATCGAATCGACGTAACGTCATAATAAGTTTGAAATAAATGAAAACAAACAAATTGAAAACTGACCAAATGTTAATCATGCAATAGTTTTAGTTAAGGCGCAATAATGAATAACTTTGTTTATTCATAGTCATAGTGTTTATTACAATGATGTTGATAATTGTAATGATAACGATCAAAACATGGTGAGGTGTGGCTGCTATTCAATATCACGGGTTCGATTCCTCGCCATTTTATTCCGGTGTAAACGCATACATGTTGCGATATGTTACTTATCGATTATTGTGTTGTTCGACGTTGCATTGCGATGTAACCAGTTGTGTTTATTACGTCATGTGTCTTGCATCACTGTCTACTAAAATGTTGATGAATAGATTCGTAAGCTTAATCTGGGAGGCAACAACTTTGATGATGATGGTTGTATGCATCTTGCGAAATGTATAACAAAGGTAGAGGACTTGGAACTCGCTTCTTGCGGGATCGGAGCAAAAGGGATGGAGTTATTATCCCAAGGAATAATGCAAAGAGATCATCCGGTAATTACTGCGTTGATATATATTTCTTGGTTAATATTTATATATGGTTATGTTATGACACGTAAGGTGCGGTTGTTTGGGCTCGGGAATGTGTCGCAGTGAATCAGGTGCGTGTTCGGACTGACTGCTTCACGATAATCACCTCCGTGCGATTGACGCAATCACAAAATTGAAAATAATGAAACTTGATAAAAACGAGTAAATGTTTTGAGCAAGAAATCGAATCGTTGGTTTGATCCGATTCCGGTTCGGTTAAAAGCGCTTGTTACGCATTATTGCATCATAACCAATCGGATCAAATATTTAAGTGTAAACGGTAAAGGTACGGGACAGCGGATGCTAAGCACACATTGTGTTGGCCATTCTCAATTGGCGGCCCATTACAAATATCAATCCTGAATGATTGACCGATGTTAGAGGACATACAAGACGAACAACAGACATACAGTTAACACTTCCGCTTGTGCCGAGCGCCTGGCGGGAAGCTGCGAATACTACTTTTATCGTCTTTAGTATGACCCGACCGGGAATAAAACCCCAGTCTTCCGGCTATCAAGCGGACGCTTCAAACCGTTACCCCAAGCGCCGGTATATATACGTGTAAGTATGAAAAAGCAAGATCATATCGCAAAAAGGCAATCGAATATGGGGAGCAAAAGGAACGACTGTTCAATTGGAAATGATTTTATGATGAATAGGGAATTGTTCGTTGTGTTTGTTCTTTGTTGTTGTATGTGCTTCTTGTTCGTGCATACCATTCAGTGACCAAATCGTTGGGCTTTCTTGATTATATCATGCCGTGCAGAAGGCATGTTGATTGGTTTTAGAAAAGCGATTAGCAAACTTAAGGATTGCCTGCTTAGGTCTACAGTAAATAATTAACTCCATATTCATCCGTAGACAAAGTAAATACCAATAACTTGAGGCAAAAATTGAAAAACAAGAAGCAGAGCCGTGGCTTAGGAAGCCAAGCATTTGTCATGGAGGGGGTGAGAATTTTAAAGTTCGGCGCAAAAGCCGCTGTCTTCAAACGAGTAACCTTGTTGATTTAGGGGGCAAGCAAGTCGATTTAGGGGAGGAGCAGGCCCCTGCTCCCCCCATTTGGCGCCAGCCCTGACGGGAAGACAGCGTGGGTCTAAGGCCTTGGTCTGAGCAAATCATTTTATTAAAGTTCTTGACTTATTGTAATTTAATATGCCCCCCCTAAATATTCCGCTGGCTGCTACCCTGTGCGGACGTGACTACTTTAATTTTTGCTCTTCACTTGATTTTGCGTGGAAAATGGTACATCTGCGGACGTGACGACTTTTTTTGTTTTTCACTTTTGATTTTGCGTGGAAAATCGGACATCTGTAGACTTGATGACCTTTTTTGTTCTTTACTTGATATTGGATGGAAATTCATGCTTAATAATAAAGGACCGTGAGTGATAGAAAAACAATCTTTAGGGACTGCAAAGTCGAAATTTGAAAAAAAATTGAGAACCACTGCTGTATACTGAAGCGAATCCAGAAAGTTTTGGTTGGGGGATGTAATTTTGGATTAGGTTGAATGTTTATTAAATGCAAAGACGTTTAGACCCGAAAACGGGCGTAAATAGGCTTTCTGAAATTGTTTCAAGTCACAAGCGTATCCACAATTATTTCAGGAAGGGGGCACCAATTTTTGTCACTATTTCAAGCGTGTTATCATCTGGCAAAGCTGATTTTAACCAACTTAAGTACCAAAAACTACTTTAGGGGAGTCCGAGAGCAGGGCATGCTCCCCGGAACATTTTTGAAAATTTGCATACCGCAATGGCCGTTTTAATGCTTTCTAAACAATTTGTAAGGAAAGTTTGTCATGTTTTTGGCCCCTAACTTTGAGTGCTTCACCAATGATTCATTTTGTTCGCACAGTTTCGATTTTATTCGTGGTTAATGCGACCAAGGAATATTGTTATGAAGAGGTTGAAAATTAGGGAAAAGTCTCATTCATCCAAAACTTTGTTGAAAATGGCTGGTCGGGGGGATACATACGCAGCATACCCCATACCCCCCCCCACCGTTGCATAATAACAAAAGATGGCCTCAAAGTCAAGAGAGATGTTTTAAACTAAAAATACCGAAGAGTTAAGGCACGATTGTTGTAAGGAAGTCAAAGGAATGTTTTCTGGTGAATCTCGTAAAACGATCTTCAAATGTTAGCGATTCAGTTCTTGTTTGAGCTACAGTACGTAGATCATTTTTGCTTAAAATCGTTGAGCTTTTATTTTTACGGAAGGTTTTTACGGAATGCCCCGGACCTCCCTAAAACTGTTACTGCGCTCATTTTGCTTCAAACTAACTCAGCCGGAAAATCTACGCTCAAAAATGTCAAACTTTGGTGCCCTCCCGTTTAAAAAACTCTGGTTACGTTCCTGGCATGAAAACATAAATTTTACATAGCTTAAACGCCCTTTCTCGAATCCAAACGTCTTCGTAATTAGCTAACATTCAAACTAAATCAAAACTGCATCCCCCCACTAAAATGTTCTGGATCCGTTTCTGGTTAGGTTATGTTTGTTTAAAGGGATATTTTGAACAAGGCAGTGAACTTGAACTCGAACTAGATCATTTTTGCCGAACTCGAACTTGAACTCGAAAAATAAAAATCCTTGAACTCGATCTTGCAAATGTCTCTTCAACTCGAACTCGGTAAAAATCGATCGAGTTCGCAGCTCTGGAGCCAACCAGGGATCAGAAACACAAGGCATGCAACATTAACAAATCCACCGTCTGCTGTTCTCAGTAAACACTGCTCGCGAGCAAAGAAGTAAATCATTACTCAAGAAAAATCTGGAAATTAATAGGGATGTGCCGGATACCGGATATATATTCGGCACTATACGGCGCTATCCAGAATCTCCGGCGCTTTTTGTGGTATCCGGCCGTATACCGGATAGTTTTAAAGTTCACGAAAATTGCGTAGAGCAGACTCGGTAAAAATAAAGTTTACCTTTTCGATCTACAATGTGAAAAAGGTGGGTGCAAATTTGAAAACTTTAATTTCGTTTAGTCTATCTACAAAAAGTAGAACCGAGTCGTTATATATAACTGAGTCGTTATACATCGTTATATTACTCGGAAATACCATGCAAGTAATTTACGTTTAAACGCCTGTCCTATAATTTGTGCGTTCGTCTTTTGTTCAAAACGAAAAAACATATGTAATGAGCGGCCGATATACTGTAGGTGCCAATTTTTTTTTGAAGGCCAACACCGGGGGGGAGAATTTGTTTTCTACGTTCCAAAAATGACATTGAAGATACCAGTAGCGTTGTAATGGATGTGCTCCTGCTTTTATATGTTGTGCGGTTTTGTAACGCTATAAGTTGAAGCCTTTAATTCAACGTCCTTAGTTCATCAATTGACTGTTTGTGTTAAAACTTTGACGTAATTTACCCATCAATGCAGATTTACCGCAGGATCGATTATTTGCAATAATTTTACGGTATTTGTAAACTATAAACCTTGCGGTTTGTAGCAGCTCTGATGTAGCGCAAAACATAATGAAAATGCAAACTTGCCATTTTCCGACCGCTTAGCGAAGGGGTTAACGACATATCGCTCTGCTGTAGGTGTGGTAGGCTCGCCACTGTTGCAACGTTTTTTTCCGGGTTCGTAATTGTGTTGCACAGACGCAGAAATGGGCTCCGCCACTCGTTACATGCTTCGGCGTAATACCCCGAGTATGACGATTTGATCTTATTTGAAGTTTGCTTTCGATGGGTATCACAAATTGCTCACAAGCGCAAAGCCGCAAACATCAACACAATGTGTGGTTATTGTCAACTCAATTGCTTTACTCGTAAAATCACGCCGTTGACGCAGGCCACACGCTTGATAGTTTCCTTCTCGCTTTATACATAGCATGAGCTCAAACTTTCGTCAAAACAATACTAAGGTTTTGCGCTGTTACAATTTGAAACTGTTTTGGCTACTTTGCAATGTGCATGCAGTCAACTTTTAATATATTAATGAAAACACCCCGGAGGCCAGACATACGCTATGTTTACCTTTTTGGTATTAGACCGGAGGAAACACTGCTCCTGGTCCCGCCGATTAGACGCCTATAGTGGCCGACCGACTTGTCGTCCGATTTTCGGCACACTCTTGACCAAACTCGACACTTTTAACACAATTCTTCTTACTCAAAATAAAGCCCAGCTTTGCAAACGTGAGGCTGCACAAACGCAGTACTGTATGATGAATCGGAGTTGAATCAAAGGCGACCAGCAAGATGGTCATTGTATCAACTGATCTCCTGCCGCTCGTCCACGTTGCCGATTCGTCCAACTTGGAGTAATAAAGTCCATTTTCAATGATGGAATGCGTTTGAAAGTTTCCTGTGTGTTACATGATCTCATGCAATAGTTTCATGGTTTAGAACTAAAAATGACTAAGTCACATTTTATCGAGTTTCAGATTTCACCCAAAATGCATTTTGTTTTGAATTCTTAACAACACGTGCTAGATATTTTTTGAAAAAGAAACTGCCGAAGTCCCTTTTCCAGAGATTGCTTTTTTTCAGAGAGTAACGTTTGTTGGAGTGGAAATGCTCAAGTCCAAATCAGCCAATCAAGATCTTCTAATGGTGTGACTCAGCAGCAGTTTGCGCTTAGTCAATAAGAAATTTAACACAAGTTAGGGATATGAGATTGTTGCACAATTGCGCTACTGGATCCATGATTTCTAGTTATGGGGCAAAGTGTAGCAGCTGAGTAGTCAGTTCAACTTTATTACAAACATGTGGTGCATGGTCTAGTAAAGGTGTGTTCGGATTTCAAGTCCTCAGCATTTGAAACCAATGCTGGCATTGATGGCAAATGATCCATTGAGGGTTCCTATCATCAAAATTAGCGTAAAATTGTCCCGGCAAGGCCAGATATAAGCGGAAAAGGGGGTTCCAGGGCCCCCACTGCTTCGAAGTCCCACGAAAAGTGATCTCTAAACTAAAATAATTTTTAATTTTGTCGTTGGTGCTTTCAACAAAATCTGGGTTTTGGAGACTCTACCTTCAAATCCGGCTCTGCCTCCTCGTCCTCACTTGTATCCAACCGTAGAAATGATGCTGGCAAGCAGTTACGTTAAAACAAAATGCTGTTTTAGATATCCATGAAATATGCGCTGTCACTTTGAACTGCAAGTAACTAAGTTTTTTGCTAAAAATGACCAAGTTCGCAGTTTGGAACAAAAAATGACCAAGTCCAAAAGTTTATTTGTTTATTGTCGAAAATATCTAATTGTCGAAAAGAACAATTACTGTCGAAAATATCTTTCCTACAACCAGTACCAATAACAAAAACATGTTAAAACATAATAAATGTGATTGCGCAGTATTTAAATCTTCATTCAAAAACTTTAAATGCTTCTAGCTCAAAACTGTTAATTTGTGACTTAGTCATTTTCAGTTCCAAAAATCTAAACCCTTCAATTACAAATGGCCACAATATTCACGTGAGATGCAGGAAATTCAAAAACATCATCGAGTCGACGTAACATCACTACAAGTTTGAAATAAATGAAAACAAACAAATTGAAAACTGACCAAATGTTAATCCTGCAATAGTTTTAATTATGAGGTACTAAGGAATAATTTTGTTTATTTATAGTGTTTATTAGAATCATAATGATAACGAACGAAACATGGTGAGGTGTGGCTGCTATTCAATATCACGGGTTCGATTCCTCGCCATTTTATTCCGGTGTAAACGCATACGCGTAGCGATATGTCACTTGTCGATGATTGTGTTGCTCGACTTTGAGTTGTGATGTAACCATTTGTGTTTATTACGTCATGTGTCTTGCATCACTGTATACTAAAATGTTGATGAATAGATTCGGACGCTTAATCTTGGAGTTGTAGTGGTCTTAATCTTAATCTTGGAGTTGGAGTGGTAGGGGTTGAGAATGACGTCACATTTGACCATAAGTTGTATACAGAAGCGGAGCCAGAAAGTTTTGGTGGGGAGGAATGTAACTTTGAATTAATTTGAATAATAACTAAATGCAAAAACGTTTAGACCCGGAAACGAGCGTAAACAAGCCTTTTGAAAATGTTTCATGTCAGAAGCGTATTCACAATTTTGTTTAGGTAGGTGGCACCAATTAAGCGCAGATTTTTTTGGTTGTTTTAATTTTAACCAACTTGGGTATTGAAAACGATTTCAAGGGGCCGGGGGCATGCTCTCCCAGAAACATTTTGAAAATTTGTATACTACAATGGCAATTTTAGTGTTTTTTAATCAATTTTTAGGGAAAGTTTGTCATATTTTTCGCTACTAACTTTGAGTGCTTCATCAATGATGTGTTTAGTTCGCACAGTTTCGATTATGCGTGCTTAAGGCGACTAAGGCATACTGTTATTTGGAGGTTCGAAATTGCGGAAAGTTTTATTCATCCGAAGCATAGTTAAAAATGGATGGTGGGGGAATGCATACCCAGCATACCCCACATCCCCCCTGGATCCGCCCCGGCTTGTATAATAACAAAGAATGGTTTTAAATTTAAGAGAGATGTTTTAAACTAAAAATAGCGAAGGCAGTTAAGGCACGATTAATGTAAGAAAGTTAAAGGAATGCTTTCTGGTGAAAGTGGTAAAACGATATTCAAATGTTAGCGATTTAATTCTTTTCTGAGCTGCCGTACGTTGATCATTTTTGATTGAAATCGTTCAGCTTTTTTTCTACGGAAGGTTTGAGGGGCCGAGGGTTGTTGCGTGCACAGAAGCGGCACTGCCCTGCTAATAGAATTGCGTCATAAGCATAACGGCAAAAAACAAGATTCAGGAAATAACGCTACGTAAATCTTGTTATTGTGACAATTACAAAACCAGATTATTATCAATGACCAAGACAAAGTATCGAGCATTTTGAATGATAAAGTATCAAATACTTTGAAAAAAATATCAGAAAAGAATCAAGTATGACGTCATTTGAAGCTCAATGGGAGGGTTGTAACCTTTTCTCTCTTGTTTCGATCGAAGTTGTTAGTTTTGAAGTTTTCAATTGAAGTTGTAAGTTTGTAACCCTCCTGGTTACGCTTATTCGCAGTACCACCGTTGTTTTATTCACAAGCACGGAGCAGCCACTGCAGCAGAGGCCCCTATATTTTATTATTTTGTTTGATAATTTGATTCTGTAACAGCATAAACAATTTTTGCAGTAAAACAAAGAGCTGGTGTTATGTTTGAATTTATGTCGTTCAACATTTTGGTGAATAATTTAGTCATAATTTTAAAGCGAATGAAAACTCTCATATTTATTTGGATCGTTTGTAACATTGTCTACTTCTGTCGTTCAGATTCGCAATATTATTCACTAAGTGAGTGAGTTAATGCAATAAATGTTAAAGTTTGAGACCAGTTAAAATTTCGGCTTCATTGTAACGAATCAGTTCTGTTTGCGATGCGTTTAGTCTTTCTTTCATATTTCGCTTCTGCGATATAAAGTGATAAAAGTTGTAGTCTGCTATGTTTGTTTAACATTTTGTTTCTTTATTGCAGCTCACTCTCCTTGATCTTCGTGGGAATAGGTTCGGTGACGAAGGCGCCGAGTATTTAAAATTGTGTCTTCACAAAATACAAAAACTTGGTGTTGCAGATTGCAACATTTCACCTGATGTTAGTCGATCTCTTCAAAATAGCATAAACTCAGCAGAATGTGAAATGATCAAGAATTGGTGATGGCAATGATAAATGTTATAATTTCCTGTTCATAACCTAGCATGTATTGCTCATTCATACTCGTAATATGCTTGTTGTTTTGTAAGTATTGTAATTGAAAGTGAATAAACACATCTCGATACAATAATTATGTTGTCACAGTCCCAACGCCAGACGCATACGTAGTAGCCAACTAACTGAGGTTTCGCATGGAACTAACACCTCAGTAGTGTTCTGAAAGAGAGTTATGCGCTCTTCGAGTCAGCAGCCATCCGAAATATAGCGAATGCTATTCGCTCCAGCCGTGAATCGAACCCGTCACTCACAAGCTTTTGCAATTTGCAGTGATCTATTTCAATAGTGGATGATCTACACACGATACAATCGCTATTTTCGTGATTAAAATCTCACTGGATGTTAAGCATTTATTATGTACACATTACACAACCAATCAGTAATGATTATCACGCTTTCATGAATTGGTATCTTGTTAGGGATTTTTCGTAAAGTGTCTTCCCAACGGCACCACAAGCGAGCATGTTGGTTTGTTTTCTACACGGTCCCTATAGGTTAAATGCTAGATAGAAAAACTGAACTTGTTTGCATCATCGTTTTGCCCGATTCGGAATCAAACCAGTATCGTCCCCTGAGCTAATCAAGTGGAAGGGCACAAGCCGAAAGTGAGAGGGCACTAACAAATGATTAATGTGGTTTCAATTTCGTGCAATTTGGATGGTTCTGCACTTTACCTTACCTGGTTTTGGTTAGGCTTGCACAATGTACATTGCTTTGAATAAATAGCACATGGATGCGATGCTAATCTTCATGATCTTAATTAAAAAAGAAGTACTATTTATAAGTACTATTCATAAGTTAAGTCATCTAAGTTTAAATTATGTAACGTTTCTTAAGGTTTTCGCTGTAAACTTAGAGGCTTGATTGTGTTTGAAACTTAACTTATTAAACTGAACGCATCAAGAAATCTACTATAATTGTGCTGCAACTATTTATCCTTTAATTCGTCAGTTGCATATTTATCCTCCTATCACGAGAAAGCGATCAATGCGCTGTGCGAGCTCGCTTAGCATCTGTCTACCACACCAAGATGGGGGAATCCCGCTAAGTGCCTTTCCCAACGGCACAACAAGTAAACTTGCCGGCTTGTTCTCTACACTGTCCCTTCATTGCTGAGCGTCAAGCAAAGAAGCTGTGAATACCAATGTTAAAGTCATTGGTTTGACCCGACTCGGAATCAAACCCGAGTATACAGCTCAAGAGACAGACGCTCCATACCACTCGGCCATCCGAGCTTTATCAATACATGACTGTGCAGTTTATAACCAACAAATCAAGATCAAATATATGTAGCATTGACAAATAGCAGAACACTTTACAACAGTGGTTCTTAAACTTGTCGGAGGTATCAAACCGAACAAGTTTCATGCAGGTAAACACCGAACTCTTAGTTATAGCCAGGAGTGGATCCAGAAAATTTCAATGCGGGGATACAATTCTGAATTTGGTTGAATGCTAACCAAGTACAAAGACGTTAGACGTTCAGTAGACCCGGAAAAAGGCGTAAATGATCCCTTTCAAAATGTTTCATGTAAGGAACATATTCAAAATTTTCACGGGGGTACAAAAATGTTAACATTTCTTAAGCGTAGTTTTTTGCGGCAGAGTTAATTTGAAGCAAGTTGAGGAACAAATATGGTTCTAGGAGGGCCCGGTGCCTGCTCCAACAGAATTTTTTGAAAGTTTAGATACTGTTATGGCCATTAATTGCTTTTTGAATAATTTTTACTGCAAAATTTGTTTAATTTTTTTGCTCCTAATTCTGAGTCCTTCACCAAAGTTGATGCATTTTGTTCGCATGTTTTGATTTGTGCGCGCTTAAGGTTTAAGAATCATTTTTAGCAGAAAGGTTCGAAATTATGGAAAAATTGTATTCATTAAAAGTATTGTTGAAAATGGCTGGTGGAAGTGAGGATGCCTCCGTCCATGATAATAACTTATAATTCAATCTGAGTAAGTAAACTAACCTTAGCCAACAGTGAACTGTGATTTATAGCACATGAAATCTGTTTATTCAATGAAACGAAACTAACAGAACATGAATTCCTCTAATTTACTACAACTTTGCGCTTTTGGGCGTTTTTGTGTAAACTTATTCTGATTTTGGTCGAACCTCTGCTCTAGCTTCACCAAACCCCCGATGGGGTTCGGTCGAACCCAGTTTAAGAACCACTGCTTTAAAACGAATATTTTTACAAAAAAAAACAACACTGAAGTACGAAAATAATAGCGACGTCAAACAAAGAACAGTTCAATGATAAATCAACTGGGCTGGTGGGGACAGTCTATCTAGACTTTGGTGTCTCTGTGTAAAAATTACAAGACTTAGGCAGCCCAAAGTTGTTAAGACTGACCCTAATGAAAGCGTTACATAATTGCATTCACTTCGCTAGGTCTTTACAAAATCATATGCTTGTGCAACACTGATATAAAAACCAATGGTTTCCAATTAAGTTTTTCAGTTTATATCTGCGACTAGGTACCTGTATTAATGTTAACTGACTTTGCACTTCGTATACCATAAATAATTAAACCGATCAGATAGCCCAGTGGGATAGAGCGTCTGTCTGCTTCTAGATTGGTAGACTTAGGGTTCGATTCCGAGTCGGGTCAAACCAATGACTTAATAATTGGTATTCACAGCTTCCCTACTTGACATTCAGCATCAAAGGGACCGTGTGGAGAAAGCCGGCAAGTTTACTTGTTGTGCGGTTGGGAAGGGCATTTAGCGGGATTCCCCCATCTTGGTGTGGTAGACAGATGGCAGGCAACTCCTAAGCGAGCTCGTACAGCGCTTTGATCGCTTTTTCGTGATAGGAGGATAAATATGCCAATAATAATAACAATAATAACTGAGGTTATTTTCAAATTATATTGAACAGAAAATTCAGCAGTAATTGAGGAGACTGTGAAGCGAGCTTGCGCTCTTCGAGTCAGCAGCCACCCGTAATATAATGTCAAATGCGATCAGCTTAAGCTGCGAATCGAACCCGTCACGTAGGATCTGTCACCTGCGCGCGGTACCGCTATATGCCTTGTCGCTGACATAACAGAAATAGCTGACATAGGAGAAATAGCTGACATAGGAGAAAAAGTTTGTTGGCCCGGATGGCAGATGCTTCCTTGTAGCCCGGGCTGTGATTAAGTCTGTACAAAGCTTTTCTCTTGCAAAGTTTCAATGACAGACCGAAACCAAACCTGCCGACCCGGAAGGGTATCCACTCTTCCCGATGCTCAGCCAAGGCCTACTAACCGGCAAACGTCCTTTTCAGGACGGGGCGATGTTTGCTCTGCTTCAGGTCACATCGTCAACAAGTTCCGAAGGCCAGCAATCCTGCAGCTGAACATTGAAAGCCTCACTGCAAGCAAGATGAATGTCCTTCACCATCTCGCTGTGCAGTTTGAGGCACTCGTCATCCTACTACAGGAGACCCACTGTGCTTCTACCGATAAGCTTGTGATTCCAGGCTTTGCACTAGCAGGGTCCTGTTTAAACAGGACACACGGCCTTGCTACATTTGTCCATGAGCGACTAAAATGGACCCTAGTAGATCAGTCCCCATTTACATCAGAGACTGAGTGGTTATGCGTAGACGTTGAAGGCTATAAAATTGTCAATGTTTACAAACCTCCACCTACACCATTGCAGACTACCGACCTACCAGTGTTTCCACACCCTGTCCTGTACTCGGGTGATTTCAACTGCCCGCATGTGAATTGGGGCTACAGCAGCAACAGCGCTGATGGAGAGTGCCTTGTTGCTTGGGCAAGCCTTAATGGCCTTGTCCCTCTCCATGACCCGAAGGACATGGCCATTTTCCACTCAGGCCGCTGGAACACTGGCACCAACCCGGACCTGGCGTTTGTTAGTGTTGGTCCTGATAGTCGCTTACCTGACAGGCGTATTTTAGAGAAGTTTCCTAGGTCACAACATCGACCCTCGCTCATTGTTCCACCAAGGCTCACTCTGTCAGTTCCGAGTATGCCTGTTAAGCGATGGAACTTCCGCAAGGCCAAATGGAGCCATTACAATGCCCTGACCAACCAACTCGCTAAGAGCTTGTTGCCACCTGATACATCTGATGTGGACCGGGCATACCAGGACTTCTGTAATGCCATCAGCACAGCAGCCAAAAAGTATATCCCACGTGGTCGACGAAACGACCACATTCCGTGTTGGGATGCTGAGTGTGAGAACCTTTATCAGATGTTCCTGCAATCGCCTGAGGGATCAGACTCTAGCAGGGCTGCTTCTGCCCTGCTGTCCAGGCTTGACAGAAAACGCAGGGACCGATGGTCTGAGGCAGTCCAAACCATCGACTTTTCTCACTCCAGTCGTAAAGCATGGAGCATATTAAACAACTTAACTGGTAGATCACGACGCCCGCCTCGGCCTTGTGCAGTTTCAGCCAATGCCATCGCATCAGTACTGGTCAATAACAGCAAATACGAGGATATTGATCGCAAGTCATCCCGGCTTGTGTCTCAAAAAGTGTCTGATCTTTGGAGGGCCTCTACAACAAGTGCAGTGAAAGTCTGTGGAAGCTTCACTCCCTCAGAATTCGCAGCCGCCATCAAACATCTGAAACCAGGAAAAGCTCCAGGCCCAGACTCTATCTGCCCTGAGCTTTTGCTCCATGCTGGAGCTGCCCTGAAATCCTGGCTGTGTGGCTATCTTTCATCCTGTTTGAACCACCTCAAAATTCCAAAAATCTGGAGAAGAGCGTTGGTTGTCGCGATCCCCAAACCAATGAAACCTGTAGAGGACCCCAAGAGCTATCGCCCCATTCCTTTGCTCTGTGTCCCCTACAAGATCCTCGAGAGGCTCATTTACACCCGTATCGAGCCCACTGTCGACCCGCTTCTTCCTCGGGAGCAGTCTGGGTTCCGACAGGGGAGGTCCACAGTAGACCAAACTGTTCTACTTACCCAACACATCGAGGACTCATTTGAGACCAAGAAGAAGGCCGGTGCTGTTTTTGTCGGTCTGACAGCTGCTTATGACACTGTCTGGCATCATGGCCTCACCTGTAAGCTGCTGAGACTCCTTCCTGATAAACACATGGTCCAAATGATTATGGAACTTATCCGGAATAGAAGTTTCACCCTTTCCATCGGTGACAGCAAGCGAAGCAGGTTACGACGTTTGCGAAATGGTCTCCCACAGGGATCAGTCTTGGCTCCCCTCCTTTTTAACATCTACACATACGATCTGTCTTCCACAATTTCCTAGAAGTATGCGTATGCCGACGACCTGGCGTTGATGCATACCTCGAAAGACTGGAAGACTTTGGAGGGCACTCTAAGCCAAGACATGACAACACTTTCAGCGTATCTCCAGACTTGGAGGCTGAAGCTCAGCCATACTAAGACGGTGACGACGGCCTTTCATTTAAACAACCGAGAGGCGAAACGTGAGCTCAAAATCTTCAACAACGGCAAACTATTGCCATACTGTCCAACTCCAACCTACCGTGGTGTAAAGCTGGACAGGTCGCTCACTTTTCGTCATCACCTAGAGGCATTGCGCAAGAAACTTTCCACTCGCGTCACACTGTTGCGGCGACTTGCAGGCTCGGGATGGGGTGCAGGAGCCAAAACATTGCGAACAGCCGCCTTGTCCCTGCATTACTCCACAGCTGAGTACTGCGCACCTGTTTGGTGCCGTAGTGCTCACACTCGGCTAATCGACAGTGTTTTAAATGACGCCTTGCGCGTTGTCACTGGATGTCTGCGACCCACTCCAACGGACTACTTGCCAATCCTCGCAGGCATCCAGCCAGCTGAGCTTCGCCGTCGAGGAGCGACACTCTCCCTGGCTAACCGCGCCACCCTTAACCCTGATCATATTCTACATGAGCAGCTGGTCGGGAAACAAAATGCGCACCAGGGAAGGCTCAAATCAAGACGTCCGTTTGTATCCGCTGCACAGAAACTACTGGATAGTCTGACCGAATCAGACATTCGCTCAGCGCAATGGATGAATTATGTATGGAACATGGAGAACTTGAAAAGTGCATCAAGGCTTCATGCTTTTATTCTCAGGGCCAATCCTAAGCCTCTTGGAATGGGTTTGCCCAGAACATCTTGGGTAAAACTGAATCGTCTGCGGACTGGCGTAGGGCGATTCCATTCATCCATGTACAAATGGGGTGCTGCCTCTTCACCAAATTGTGAGTGTGGTGCCTCTTAGCAAACTGCAGACCACATCATTCCTACATGCCCCCTACATCGTGCACCAAAAGGAATACAAGGTCTGTTGGTCCTGGATGATGACACCCGACGCTGGCTTAAAATCAACGCCGTCAACATCTAAACCGTCGGAAGAGGATGCCCAACCACACGACGACGACGACGATTATAGCTCAATGTGAGTTGTGACGTAACAATTGTGCAATAGATTGAAAGGTTTGATTGCGTTTTGTTTAAGACAACAAAATGCTAATTAGGCTACAGTATAACTCATGTTAGATCAATGGTTTTTAAACTTTCTTGCACGTTGACCCTTGATTTAAGTATAAAATTGTCTATAGACCCTCTAACTTAGCTTAACAATTACAAGGAAACAAAATACGTATGGCAAAATACAGTCGAGTTCTTAACTGAAATGCATGCTAAAATAATACGCAACCCGAAAATATGCTTAGGACCACAGATGCAAGCATAACATAAAAGATAACTGTTTCTTTCGCGTATTGTTCTCCGTCTTACTGCATAGCCCAGGGGTGGGCAATTATGTTCACACGAAAGGCCGCATTTGAAAAAAATTTGCAGCCGAGATCCGCTCGTCCGCAGATGTCCTATTTTCCACTCAAATTCAAGTGAACAGCAAAAGAAAGTTATCACGTCGGCACAATGGCGTAGCAAGAAATTTTAAAAGGGTGAGCGGTGGCATAATTTCTTCATTTCTTCGAGCGCATTTTTTCGGCAGAACTAATTTGAAGCCGATTGAGAAACAAGGGAGGCTCCAGGGGATCCGCGGGCATGCTCCCCCGAAAAATTTTCGAAAATTTACATGCTGTAATGGTTATTTTAGTGCCTTTTGAATAATTTTTAGGTAAACTTTGTTGAAACTTTTCGAACCTAATTCTGAGTAGGCTACTCAGCCAAATATGATGCATTTTGTTCGCACATTTTCGATTATGCGTGGTTAAGGCGTAAGGCTTATCGCTGTCGAAGAGGTTCGAAATTATGGAAAAATCGTATACATCAAAACATTTAAAAAAATCTCTGGTAGGAGGATGCATATCCCTCATTCTACCCCGCTGGATCCGCTCCTGGTCATAAGCTACAGAAACCATCAAAAGCTTCTGGCATATTTCAGTCACTTGGTACCATTAATTTTGTTCTTTTTTACTAAAAGACAGAGTCAAAAGGGGAGGAGTCCATGGCATAATGGTCCTCCTCTAAACACGCTCCTGCGTCCGCAGATGTCCTTTTCTTCACTGACATTCCGCGCGGAGCTGTAAAAAAATTGTCTTTGGCTTGGTTCACGTAAGAAATGTATATTTCCGTAAGTGCCCCCGGGCCGCACTTTGCCTACCCCTGGCATAGCCTAAAGACGAGTTTACCAATACGCGACAGGCGGCAACGCGACAAAAATTTTTCGCACTTTGTTTGTTTTATTTTAGTGTTTACCGATCACGCGAAAACCTGCGAAAGCCTTCCGCATTTACTTACATTATAATTTTAATCGCGTCGTCGCGAGTCGTGCTGTTGCGTACCGTTAAACGCGCCTTACTGCTGTAGACTACCCGTCAGTGTAACAACTGCGCCACATTCACGACAATGCTGTTTGTGATGTAGCAAGGGAAAAAAAAACAGTTTTCATGATGCCATCACAATATAGATGATTTAATAATTAAACTTGTTAAAACGAATGCACTTTTAAGCTTTAGGCTACTGAAGCTGAGATTCAATCAGCCCTCTTAATTTCGTTTGATTTGTTCAAAAACGTCTTTTGCAATCCTTGGAGGATTAATGATAATTTTGAATTGGAAGCTTTATTGCTCCAGCAGTTATTCATTGACCCCCATTCGACCCCTTGGCTATTTTCGACCCCTCGGATGGTCCAATTGACCCCTGGGGGTCGATATCAACCACTTTGAGAACCACTGTGTTAGATGTTACTTACGCAGTTTTCCGCTAATAAACTCACGATCAAATTAAAAAAATAAGGAAATAATATCTGCTTGCAGACGCAAAATGGAGCCCCCTCAAAAATACGAGGCTCGAGCCCCCCCCTCTCGACGGGCCTGGGTCAGTGTACCGAACGAAAATCAGAGTAGGGTAGAGTGGGGTACAACGCCTAAGGTCCTTATTAATAAACATACTGAATATTATAACGTCATATTACCCTCGTGTCAAGATGTCTACCTGCGCTGCTTGTAGGTATGTTTGGACAGAAAGAAAAAAGAGCCGGTAAAATTTTATGATAAATTATTAGTTTTATACTGATTTGTAATAAGCATGGTGGTTAACTGAAAAGCTATGGTGTCACTTTTAAGGTATTTAGGTAAATTGTAACAACTTTACGCTAGAGATTGTTATAATTCCTTTAGGTTTTGTTGGTTATTTTTGGTAAATTGCCTGAAGCACCTGATAAATCCAGGTTAACTAAAAATGGCTGCCCTTGGGGTAAAAAGCCTACCATACATAGGGGGTAAAACGCCTGCTTTAGGCGTTTTACCCCACCCGGTATATGTTGTCCGAAAAATAAAAATGGTTTTATTCAAACGTAAAATTTGCTCAAGATGTTGGCTTGGCGCCGGCTATGTTAAACAGGGTGGCCTGGAGAATCGTTTTGGAAAAGAAGAGCATTAGCAAGACTATATAGTACACACTAGGACTGCAATATTAAACCAGTGGCAAAGTCTTTGAAATGGAGAGGAGAACAACTGGAAGGAGTGGAGGGAGCTGGCCCCCTTTAACACTCACCGTTAAAACTGCCTATCTTTCTGCGACCCTTAACACCACAAATAGTGTAAACTTTCAAAACAGAAATATGACGTTGACACTTCAGAGGATGAGGAATAGCCATGCTTATTTTGTGGAGGGCCTTTTTTTGTAACAGTAGGCCAAGAGAGAAATAGATCCAGTGTCCTCTATGAAACTTACTTTGTGGGCCCACCAGGAGTGTACACTCGGAAATCTTTAATTCATTTGTCAAAACTGCGAGTCGACAGATGAAGACCTTTCCTAATTTGCAGGAATGATTTCTTTCATGTTGTCCATGCTATTTAATGGGTATCTTTTGTTTAAAAATGTTCTCCTCATTGTTAAAAAGCAAAAATAAAGTTCATTTGTAAACAAGCTTTCAATACTGCACTCCTTTCACCGCGTGCTAGTGGCTCATAAAAAGATACGTAAAGAGTAGGGCGAAACGCCCTCCCTTTGGCGTTTTGCCCCAGGTACGGGGTAAAACGCCCTTTTTAAAAGAAAAAACAAACCTCGATTTCTGGCTTACTTGTAATTGTTCCGAATTCCTAATTACATTTTTTTGATAGAGTATCACTTCGTGCACACATACAGCGAGGAAGTTGTTTTTTCCTGTACCGTTGCTGTAAGTTATGACACATTTTCCTTAACCTTTTAATGCCCGAAAAACGTTTTTCTGTTTTATAGTTGACTAGAACGTGACATTTACATACCTGATAACGAATTTAAATAGGAAATTTAAAAATGTGATGTCACTCGATCAATAATCAGATTTTTGTGTGTGTTCCACTAGTGGAACAATGGGCAGATCTGTTGTCAATATCATCAAGATTTCATTACTGGTATCGACTCCTCTGATGCTACTTTCCGTGAACATACGCCACAATTCTTTGTATTATAAAATGAAAAGTCTTGAGAAACAGTGAAAAAATTTTACATTGGTAAACGTCAGTTTCAAATTAACTGCTTCAATCATAAATTAGTTCCTGCATCGACATCAATGATGTGAATGATTCAACAAGGCGCTACCAAGTAGGCCTACATACTTTTTACAGTTCAAAAAAATACTGAACATGTACGTGCAAGAAAATTTGGGAGATTCAAATGTGATAATGTTTATTATAGTATTCAAGCAAGATCTTACGTCATACTTTTATTTATTGGCGTGTTTATCCTCCTATCACGAGAAAACGACTGTGCGCGAGATACGAGCTCGCTAATGTATCATTGCATAGTTGATACCAGAGCCGGTGCCAAGGAGGGGCCAGCCCCCCGAATCGACAATAAGCTTACGCTTTTAAAGACAGCCGCTTTTGTGCTAAATTTCAAACTTTGTCCCCCTGATAAACGTTTGGCGCTCCTAAGTCGACTGCTCTGCCGCCGGCTCTGATTAATACGTTCGCGTGATGGATCATTGCGTAATTGTATTTTTGGGAAGACTTTTTACACCTTTTTCCTAAAAATATGTGTGGGTATGTGGCCGAATTGTGATTTACTGTCGTGCCCTGGATAAAAAGATTTGAAGAGTAAACGCTAGCAGAAAAAAAACTGGGAAAAGTTATTTACAGTATAATAGATACAGACGTGGTGAAACACACCATTTAAAAATAGATTATTAATTACTGACACTATGCAGTACTCTACACCAGGACGAAAATCGATGAGACGTTGATGAACTGTGTCAAAATGGTGCAACTAATAAGTTATATAGTAACTACTATAATAAAATACAAAAATTCTAGAAACTAGCCAATATCTTTTTGTTCAGCCTTAGCATTTTGCGAACTTAACCTACTTAATAAAATAATAGTACACTCAATCAAATAACAATGATTGTTTTAAATATGTGGTAAGCGCTTTCGAAAGCAAAACTAGTAAGGCAAAAAGTCATTGCTCAAAATTGCTTGTGAGCGAGAAAAGCGTGTATGTGCAGTAAAAAGTTCGCTTTTTGTCCATTGTTCCACTAATACAGGGGTGTCCAACCCGTGGCCCGCGGCAAGGTTTTGAGTGGCCCGCGGGACTTTTCCGAAATTACCAATATTATCAACTTCATTGCTGCGTAATTTATGGTGAACTTACATTCCGAGAAATTGTCATTTAACGTTTGCTTTCTTGTAAGTTAATTTTATTGCATCACAATGGAAATTGTTTCGCATCACCTTTTTCGATATTGTTACGTTCACATCCTTTCCACACAATCGTGTTCATGCTACACAAGTCAGTCAGTATCAAACTAGGTTGGACCGGCCGTTAGCTCAGCTGCTTAGTGCACGGGCTATCGGTGCGGGAGACCTAGGGTTCAAATCCTGGCTCGGTCAAATCGGCACAGTGTTGCCAACGGCTCGCCACCCTACGACGTTTCTTCGGAGCTGTACACAGGCGCTGAGCCGCGGAGATGGGTCCAGCGATTCGTTACACGCTTCGGCGTAATACCACGAGTATAACGAAGATTTGATTTTGATTTGGTCACGATCCGAATTTATACCATAGGCGCAGGCAGGAGAAGCACGGTGCCATGCCCAGGCACGCCGAGAGGAGGGAGCAGAAGGGGTCATCGCCCGGGGACCCGGAGACACAGAGGGGCCCTGGGTTCAGAATTGTCAAAATAGACAGCAAAACTACGGCCTACGGACGCCACTAGTGTATTTAGGGGATGCAATTGTGCTATGCACTCCCCCCCTTTTGACCCTGCTTTTTAGTAAAAAATAACCAAACCAATGGTGCCAAGTGACTGAAATATGCCATACCCTTTTAATGGTTTCCGTAGCTTATGGCCAGGGGCGGATCACGGGGGGTAGGATGAGGGGTATGCATCCTCCCACCAGCCATTTTCAAACATGTTTTTGATGTATACAATTTTTCCATAATTTTGATCCTCTTTGATAGCAATAAGCCTTACGCCTTAAGCACGCATAATTGAAAATGTGCGAACAAAATGCGTCATATTTGACGAAGCACTCAATATAAGGGTCAAAAAATTCGAACAAAATTTGCCTGAAATTATTCAAAAAGCACTAAAATAGCCATTACAGCGTAAATTTTCAAAATTTTTCCGGAGGAGCATGCCCCCTTTTGTTTTTCTCAATCAGCTTCAAATTTGTTCTGCCGAAAAAAAATACGCTTGAAAAAAATGTGGAAATTATGACCCCCTCCTTTTAAAGTTTCTAGCTTTGCCACAGGCGATAATGTTTTTTTGATTTCGGGCCGAAATTTGAACATCTGTGGACGCTATGACCTTTTCTTTTGCTCATCGCTTGATTTTGAAGCACCACTGACCAAGGGGCCCAAACGAAATTTTTGCCCCTCGGCCCGAAATTTCTCTAGGCGCCCCTGGCCATGCCCCCCGTTTGGCACTGTAATAAGAGGCTAAAACCTAACTTTCAGTCTATAATTTCTCAAACTGATAATGGTTGCAGCCTCTTTTCACTTATTTTGGCCATGCTTCTGCTTTTAGACATACCGTAAGCTGCGAAAATATTTTTGTATTGTCACGAGTAACTGCACTCACTTCATGCCCTTTTTCGCTGGAAAAGTGTGTTAAAATGAGTATTTTTTTAAATGTGAAAACCGACCCCCTTCGCCCCCACACCCTCGGTTGTGCCCCCTCCTTTGCCCAATCCAGGGTGCGCCTCTGTCTGAGACGTGAAAATCTCGAATTTTTTGGTCGGAAACCGACTTAGTCGAGAAGAAAATCGTTCGATCTTGCCGAATATTGCCAAGCTTGTTAGAAAAAAGCAGTGCCAAACTTGACATTGAAATGTCGACGCGTAGCGAAAACTTCGTTGAATTTACTCTGTTACTGCTGGTACGTTTATTGTTCTTTAATTGTAAAAATACAAGATTAAAGTTTTAGTAGCGTCTTAGCAGTAAACACTCCGGTGGCCCGCGCGATCATTCGTGCATTGCATGTGGCCCTTTGGCCAAAAAGGTTGGACACCCCTGCACTAATGGAACACGCTGCGAAAACGTGTTAGTTGAACCATAAAAAACAGAAAGAAAAGTATTATTTTATGATGGAAGTATGCTACAGTTCTTCTTACACCGTGGCATAGCCATTTTACTGCTCAAATTGGCATAAGACTACGCCCAAATCGCAAATCGATGGCAATGGTTGCAAACAATTTTTTTCGCAAATGTTTGGTATTAATAGAAGACAGTGTTAACACTTTTTAAAACAAAAATATATTTTGATGAAAGGTGCAATGGTAGTGAAATAAACCTACATTTAAACCATACTTCTAGGTTTTGCGTAAATACCAAAAACTCAATACAAAAGTATGTTCCATTAGTGGAACCAGTGACTTTTATAGTAAGAAGTCAATGGTGGAACCAGAGTTTTCTTTATTAGAGTTGTCCGACTCTATCACGTGATTTCGTTTTTGACGCATGAGTACTTATAGATCGATTTCAGCAGACTACAGTCAGCTTGCATTGTGAAAAGTGACTAAAGCTTTCAAACGCCGGAGTTAAGCTAACGAATTAGCTAAATTTGATTTCAATTACGTGAAGGATAGTTTTACAGACATTTGCAAGAGAATTTTTAGTGATATGTAGCCTAGTTAGCAAAAACTGATTTAAATAACGTGAAGGATAGTTTTAGTGATTAGGTAGTCTATATAGCTGTACATTAGCATGGGTTACTATGACATCCTTTGTTGGACACAAACTGCATTTAGTGGTAGACTAGAGTTCCAGTCTAAATGTCATTTCAAATCGAAATTGATTTCTATCATTAAAACTTTTGGAGTAATATTTTCAGGAATTTGATCCAAATTAAATTCGACATTTTTCTGAATGCAAAATATTTTACATTAATTGTTTTTTGATTTTTTATTAGACCTTAGCTGTAAAAATAACCATTAAAGCTTATGGATCTTATTAAAAGCAGGGAAAGTAGGGGACCTATCGCACAAGTTTTACTGAATTCAATTTTTTGTCCAACTGGTTGGACATTATATTAGGCCAAATGCTTTTTAGTTTGTTGGACTTAGTTGTAACGACATCGCTATCGATGCGGGAGGTCTGGGGTTCGCGCCCTGGGCCGGTCAAATCGGACAAAGTATCGCCAGGGACTCGTCACCGCGCTGTTTTCTTCGAACTTTGAAGCTGAGTTGCCTGGGCGATCAGCGGCGGAAACGGGTCCCGCTACTTGTTACACGCTTTGGCGGAATACCGCGAGTATAATGACGGCTTGATTTTTTTGGATTTTATTTTGTGATGACACTCTTCTGTACCAAAACGAAAAAATTCGAAATGCTTACGGTAAATTTATTTGCAGTTAAAAAATGTCACTCAAACGTCCCCACGGGGACCTTTTGTCAATAAAGTGGTAACCTTCCAACCGCTACATGATTAAGCGATTTAAAGTAATTGCAAATGTCTCTTAAAAATTGTTGCTGTAATCGGAAAACGAACGAATGTTTATTCATATGAAACGAATGTTGAAATCTTAATAGTAGACTCGCTTAACCACCAGTGCACAGAGATGGGCATTTATCGGTGATATAGTTTTGATTTGTTGATTACCGATATCGCTTTTGTAGTACATTTTGTTATCGCCGATGAATTATCGAGATAAACGATTCTTCATGCACACAGTGTTCAAAGTTAGTGAGGTGGTGCTGTGGAAAAATACGCAGTGTTCATAAAGTCTTGTTAAGATTTAAAAAAATGTCCCTTTGTTTTGTTGCCACGGCAGAGTTCGTGAACTGCTTTCTTTTCTTAAAAATCTAGAAAAATATTTTTGCAATTTGACTCCAAAAAAGCTTCGTCAAACACATCGAAAATTTAATGCAACATATATCGGAAAAATTTATCGATTACCGATATCACTTCAAGAAATTGAAATTTACCGATTATAATCGGTATCGCCCAGGGATTTTTTGAAATTATCGGTTATCGTTATTGCTTAAGTACAGAAAATTTTAGCCTATCGTGCCCATCACTGCCAGTGCAAATGAAAAATTAGCCAAGTATTTTGAACAATAGGTTATCAGTACGGAACATCAGAATAGCTTTGAAAAAGCTGTTTTCGCCAGGGAGTCGAACCGTTTAATTTGTACGGTTCAGAATCGGTTTGGGTTCAACAGCGGTTTCAAATTTCGGTTCAGTTCTGGTTAAGGTTCAGATAAATTGAAACGCTCTGGTTTGGGTTCGCTCCAGTAAAAAATATTTCAAACCGGTTTATAAAGTTCCGGTTCAAGTTCGCAGTTAAAAATGGCATAATTCTAGTAACATATTTTAAAAAATGAAACGTACAAAGCAATTTTTCTTCGCATTGACAGGCCACTATAATGCATAAAATACCAGTAGTAAAGCCAGTTTCGAGATAATTAAATTGCTACTATGCTCCGACGCCGGCGGCCTAATCTTTGATAAAGAAACATATCTTCACATTGACGGGCCAATGCACAGCTTGTAGTGCTGTGCAAGTACTGTATTTCTTTAAATATAAGCCACCTTCAAAGTGTCAGTCGGTTACGCCGATCGAAGTGACGCGTGTGACCTCACGGAGCGAGCCGCTTTTTTAATCGGTTCGATTAAGGTTCGCAAGTACTCAAATTATTCGGTTCAGTTCCGGTTCGCTCTTTGAAATTTTGAAAAATACGGTTCAGGTTCGACCAAATTAGCGTAAAACCGGTTGATAAAACTTCGGTTCGACTACCTGGTTTTCGCATTTGGAAAAACTTCTATCATAAATACTCTCGATAGCTTTGAAAAAAGCTGTTGTATACCAGAAATTTTTTGTGACGCGCTCGTCGAATGTTAATAATGTGTGCTGTGCAAGCTTCCAAAGATCTCAAATTATTCAGCGCAATTTTTTTCTTTTAGCTAAAAAAATCGACATTAAAGCTCAAAATTTGAAACTAACCTACTTTGTGCACAAAAAACTGCTCGGGTAGCGTTACTTTATGCTGACAATACTCGTCATCGAAAATGCTAAGCTTATTCGTTATCGAAAAAGCTGCTCGTGTAAAAGTCTACTGTTACTTTCTTTTACACCACTGCGTATTAGCCTACCTGCGTTAAGCATTTTTTGCTAAATATGCTAAGAAAAGTACTGGCGAAATATCAGGGTAGGCTATAAGTTTGCTTTTCTTTGGCGCAGTAGCAGAGCATTGCTAGTTGTTGGCACTAAGTTTTTAAAAACAAATTCGTGCATTTCATGTTATGATTTCAAAGCAAATAAAAAAAAGTAATGTTGCTGCAAGCTACAAGACTGGATTCAGACTTTCAGAGATGCTGGATTGCTGCATTCTTATGCTGCTGATGCTATTGTATCTTATGCACTGCGACCAGTGTTGCCACAGGGGATAGTGCAAATAACATCAGATTTTGTACACCTTCAACATCAGATTTTTTACGCTACAGTTTTCAGGTTTTGTTACAAACTAAACACATTTCGCCTTAATATTCCTACAAGAACAGTAAAAAATAGTTAAGATGGTTCCATAAACCTGCAGGAGTTATGTCTCAAACAACAATTTGCATGTTCAATATTAAAACACGTGGGCATACAACACCTTAGCAAATCAATGACACATGACTAAAACAGGATTGCTTATAACTCTACAGCTTGGCTATCACATAAAAAGACAAAAGACAGAGTAACCCCTGGAAAAATTAGCTTGCTGTATTCTACAAATTTACAGCACTTACCGGTAATCTTCAAACTCAACTGATGACAAGCCACATATTTTCTGCGACATTCTGACGCTACAGGATTCAACAAGCAACATTGAAGTATTGGGTGATGCACATCTAAACAATTCGAAGTAACATCTCATTAAATTAGCCAGATATTATATACCATGCTATCATTGAAATTTGCAAATTATGCTCACAATAAAAGGCAATTAAATTCAACTAACACTTAGCAAAATGCTCTCAGTAAAGCTGAAGAACTTTGCAGTAATTTCGTCATATTACATGTATTATAGGAATATCACTTTTAAATATTACAAGGCTTATAACAGTAAAAATTTCAATTTGAAAAGTGACATGGGCTAAATATACAGCCTGTACGGCAGTTAAAATCAATACTACAGCCGTTTAACAGCAGATAAAGGAACACTTCACCAAAAATGAAAAGATAGTCAGTTAGTCACCACCCACAACCACACATATATATACAAACAAACCTGAGTGAAAACCTATATACATACAAACTATATACATACAAACCTGACTATAACTTCATACATTGCTGTGTAGGCTACACTGCTATTATTTGGCCAAACTAATGCTAGCTACCGGTAAGTAGTGCCATAAAAACAAGTACCAGTATGCAAAAAAGCATAAAAAATTCAAGATGTAATGTCAATTACAAGATTTTTGTACCAATGTTTCACTGGATCACTATTATGCTGGTACCAGCAGTGCGAGACAGCGCTGTTTCTGGCTATTAGCCTTCATCAGCTGCCCTCAGGTAAGAAACATTCATCTTCCAGGACGAATGATTTTGCCAGGATCACTCATCTCTTCGGATAAATATTTCTTAAAGAAGTTAACTTTTGTGGTGCGCAATCCACTTGTGTGGCCACGTCACCATTCCAGTCAAACTCTTTACGTGGCCAGGGTGAAGAGCAACAACTAAAAAGCAATGTTCTTTTTAGGCCTCTTTACGTGGCCAGAGTGAGGAGCAACAACTAAAAAAAAGTTAAATTCTTTAAGAAATATTTATCCAAAGGGATGAGTGATCCTGGCAAGATCATTCGTCCTGGAAGATGAATGTTTCTTACCTGAGGGGGGCTGATGAAGGCTAATAGCCAGAAACAGCGCTGTCTCGCTCTACGGTACGATTAACTGGAGTGCTTTGCACTGTTGGTGATGGAGTGCTGTTATAGCCTCTGACCCAACAAGAGAAAGTCGTCATGACTTCCCGTCCGGTAGGCCAGGAAGGACATTGCTTTTTAGTTACCAGCAGTGCTGTTCTAGCATACGAACTGCCAAAATATAACATTAAGATGGTGCTACAGATAAGTTGTTTTGTGATGGGCTATTTTCTTTTCAACCCAGAACTCAGATTGTTAATCGTTATGGGCATTGGGCAATTTTTGG
>OZ023236.1:9271991-9332763 GCA_964006365.1 Trididemnum miniatum | reverse complement strand
CGAGGATGTTGGGGTCAGAGGGGGTTAGGGTTGGGGGATTAGGGTCGGGGGGGTTGGACCCAACCCTCTCGACCCCAACCCCCTCCGACCCTAACCCCCTCTGACCCCAACCCCTCCGACCGCAACCTCTCGATCCCAAACTCCCTGATCCCAGCCCCCTTCGACCCCAACCCCCCTAACCCCCTCTGACCCCAACCCCTCCGACCCCAACATCCCCGTCCCCAACATCTCGTCCCCAACCCCCCGACCCCAACCCCCCTGACCCCAACTCTCCCCCCGTCCCAACTCCTCCGACCCCAAACCCCAACCTCCCGACTCCAGCCCCCCATCCCCAACCCCTCCGACCCTCAAACCCCCGATCCCAACAATGTCCATCGGTCCCAAAATACCCATTTGCCCCAATTGCTGATTTGCCCTGGTGCTCATTTTTCCTGGTGTGCATTTGCCCCAAATGCCCATTTTCCCCAATGCTCACTAGGCCTAATGTCCATCGATCGGTCCCAAGGTGCCCATTATGCTCCAAAGTACCCATTTGCCGCAAATACCTGTTTGCTCTGGTGCTCATGTTTCCTGGCGCCCATTTTCCCCAAGTGCCCATTAGCTCCCAATGCCTACTCGTCCCTGTGCCCATTTGCCTCAAAAGTTCTTGTTTGTCCAATTAAATGCCCCAAATACCCATTTGCCCTGGTGACCAGTTTCCCATACAATTGCGCTCATTTTTCCTGGTGCCCATTTTTTTCAAGTGCCCATTTGCGCCAAATAGCTAAGTGACCATTTGCCCCTGTGCCCATTTATTTTACATTCCTAACCCAAGTCAAAATAGTAATGGTTTCTGCCGCTAGGGGGTGCTAGAATTGTAGTACGTGTGCCCCTATGCATAGTCGTACCCCACATGAAATCATATAGAGCTTACATGGATTCATAAACATTTGCATGTTTTTCATTCCTCTTCAAAAACAATAATTTGATATATTCGGCCACTAGAGGGTGCTACATATCATTTTGCATTAGTCATTGTCATATCCCAAGTCCCCCAAATAGGGCGCCCCTTAGTCCTTTGCCAAACGAGACCTGCAACGTATTTCTCGGACAAAACAACATATTTCTCAGGTAACGTTACCAGCCCTGCAACGTATTTCTCAGGCAAAACAACATATTTCTCAGGTAACGTTACCAGCCCTGCAACGTATTTCTCAGACAAAACAACATATTTCTCAGGTAACGTTACCAGCCCTGCAACGTATTTCTCAGGCAAAACAACGTATTTCTCAGGTAACGTTACCAACCCTTATGACTTTTTGGCTACTTGAAGTAAAAATAATCTGGCAACCCTGCCTGTACCGGTAGTTGATCTGCTGATGAGGGCAGACATGTGGGGAGCAGGACCAGTACCGGTAGATTTTCACTGTATCATCAACCCATGTTGTTATCCATAACTCCTCTATCAGTCTGCTGGTGCTTATTTCTATGTTGCTTTCTGATAGTAGGCCTACCAGCATTGCATTAATAGGCACTAGGCAGTGTTTGGTTGGGCCTGTAGGCAATTAGGCCTGTTGGTATCTAGGAAAATGAACTAGACCTACTACCATAGTACTCGGTGATATAGCCTAGTACTGTAGTAGGCAGGCAGCATATTCATAGACTAATACAGGAATAACGGAGAGTACAGATGGGTGCTTTTGAAAGCCAATTTTTTATTTCCAAAGAAGAAGTCATCAACCTCAAACCATCACATTCAGAATGGTTGTTTCAGCATGCAGAAGTAATTGGTATGCCAATTTCTCAAGTAAGTGTAATGAGTTTCCTGTTTCAGTTTTTGGTAATGCTTGATGTACCGATACACTATTGGCAGACTTGGGATGTATCTGTGTATTTTGTATACCTATTTAAAATATATACATATTTGATATACAAAATACTGTATTTTGTATTTGTATTTAAATATTTATACATTTATTTTAAGAAAATTGGTCATAAAATGAAATTAAAAATTAAAAACCCCCACCAGGCTGTTTTGCCGAGAGGCTTTTCAGGGGGAATGCTAAAAACTATAAATGGTAAAATCTTATTCAAACAGAATGAATAATATAAAAATCTTATTCAAACAGAATGAATAAGATTTTACCATTTATGGTTTTTAGCGTCCCCCCTGAAGAACCTCACGACGATACAGCCTATTGGGGTTTTTTAATTTTTAGTTTCATTTGGCAGTTTGGTGACAAATTTTCTGTTTATGCTCTGGCATGTGCCATTGAGCTCTTTGTTTGGTGCAACGGTCAAACCACGTTTACATTTATTTTTTATTTGTATTTAAATACTTTTTACTACAAGTATTTGTATTTTAAATACATTTGTTCTATGCCATTGATGACAAATAACGCTGAACAAAGCTGTTGCTCGAAATAAAAAGATAGTATCTATTTTGCTGTTAACGGCATAATAGCTTTTAGGTCTATTTTGCTGAAGCTACATAACCCCATGTCACACGAATGTTACATCTTATCTATTCTAATGTCTTCACGAACCTGATTGTTAGCCCCAGGTCACACGAATCTGAAGCGATTTGAACCGAAGCCACCAAAGCGAAACAAACCGAATCCGTGACAAGAATTGAACCCAAAACTAGCGCACCCCTTCCCAATAAACGCTGCGCTCTATCCACTGAGCTATCGAGAAGTCGTGACAATCTAGCACAAAATGGCGCTTAAAAACCCACGACGTCACTTACGGCAAAGTAGACCTAAAAGCTATTTTGCCATTGACGGCAAAATAGACACTGCCAAATAAAAATGCCGTATCTGGAACTTTGTTGATTTCCACTTTTTTCTCAATTTTACGGTATTAGTAGTATCATACTTTGCTTTGTTTTGTTGCTTCTTCCCTTTTCCTGTACCGCATTATTTTCCCTTACTCTTATCGTATTCTTTTATTGTGTTGACGGTGTGGAAATAAAAGACACTACTAATACTACTACTTGAAAAGCTACCGGTATATTTTGCAGTGTTTTTGGATTTCCAAAATTCGCTTTGGTTCAAATGTTTTTTGTTTTTCGTAAACGTATTTTCATTTTATTTTGAAATGTATTTAAACACACAGAAACATGGTTAAAGTATTTGTACCGATATTTTGTATTCACTAGTTTTGCCAAAAAGTATTTTGTATTTGTATTTAAATAGCCTACATTTGGGGAGTATTTTGCCCAAGTTTGGCTATCGGTATTCGAGGCTTCAGTTGCCTTCATGCACAAACAATATTGCTAAAACCTGCAGGAGCACAATGATCACAAGGGCTGCTAGTTGGGTTAGAGCAACAGCAGTGGATGGCAACCAGTGGACGTTTCAGCAATTTTTTGTGGCCTGCGGGCTATTCGGTTTTACAAAGTCTTTGTGAACCACATGCTAGCTGCAAGTAAAAAGTAAACTCGTGCAAATAATAATAAAAACCTTCCTTTTGATGCTTTGTGCGTAAAACAATCGAATTCTTTTTCTCCTGGCAGTACATGGCTACAAAAGTAAAACTCGTACCATGGACAAAAATGGGTGTCATGTGTCGATATCTCTTTCATGCAATGCTCGCTTGGTTTCTTCTGTCGATGCAAGCAAGTGAATAGAAAAAAAGCAATTTCTCTGCTTTTAAAACAACAACGCTCTGTTTTTTCATTTTGCAGTTGTATATATTGTATATTCGTTTTGTAGTCGTTTTTTTAAATGCAGTGTGCCTTAAATAGCTATAGTCAATTGAGGTAATGCGCGTGCATTTTCTGAAAAAAACGGTGTAGCTTCGCTTACACTAGAGAAAAAAAAACGAAAACGCACCTACAAATACATCATTGCATAGACCTCCTTTTCCAAAAAAAATTGGATCGCTAACTCCCAGCAGTTACTTACGCGGCATTTATACGCACAATCCGCGCATTTGACGGTTTTTGGCTAAAGTGCAGCAAGCGCATTGCAATGATGGTGCGCGCATTCCAAGGCGTGTTATGTGTTGATAAGCCCATTTACGTGGTCTGTTATAAAGCGCTTTGTGACGTGGGCCAATTCTATTTGCTTTTCAATTCGCTGCGACTACTTGTTTACACGCAGTTTGCAGTCCGCAAATGACTGATAGGACTAATAGGCATAAAAGCAGTAATGGGGGAGTATAGAGAATTTGAGGGAATATGGATGGTGGGGAATGGGGTAATTTTTGGTAGTTGGGGAAGTTGAGTTAAGTATGGGTGAAATATGGAAGAAGTGGGTAAATGTGTTGGGACAGTGAAGGGAGGTAAGGGAAGGTGTGGAAGTATGTTTGGGGCGTGGGAAAATGTGTCTGGGGTGTGGGGAGAGGTGTGGAAAGGGTGTTGGGGTGGGGGCAAAGGATGTGGGAAAGTATGGGGAGGTGTGGGGTACAGGGAATAGGTGTGTGAAAGTGTGTTTGGGGTGTGGGAAAGTGTGTTTAAGATGTGGTAGAGGTGTGGAAAGGGTGTTGGGGTGGGGGCAAAGGGTGTGGGGAGTAGGTGTGTGGAAGTGTATTTGGGGTGTGGGAAAATGTGCTTGGGGGGGTAGAAGTGTGGAAAGGATGTTGGGTTGATGTTGGGAAAAGGGGAGGTGGGGGGTGCGAGAAAGTGTGGGAAGAAGGATGATGTCACGACCTAGGACCCCAACTCTTAAAAATTTTGTTCATATTCTATTAAGTTGGTGAGAAATGAATTTTCTGGAAGATGAAAAAGGAAAGAGCATTGAAAGTAATGTCATTCAAAAGTTATGTAATGAAACGCGCAATACAATGAATTTAAGTTTTGCGCACATTACCTCAATTGACTATATTGAAAGGGTGATCTGGCCGCGTTAAAAAAAGGTTGCTGACCACTGGGTTAGAGTTCGGTTAGGGTTAGGCAGTTAGGTTTGGTTAGGGTTCAGCTTAGGTTCCGTTAGGGACGAATTATGTCAGGTTTTGGTACTGGTAATAACTCACTTGCGCCCAGCAGTCCTTGTGCTTTTGCAGCTTTTAGTAATAGCTCAATTGCGCCGTCCTTGTGCTCCTGCAGCTTTTAACAGTACCCTGAACAAATGCATATGGTATTGCCGAGCCACAGTGTAAACAACTATTAAAATTATTCAGCCGGCTGCTTCTCAGCTTTCAATTAAAATTTTATGCAGCCCACAAACTCTGATTGCTTGAGCAGTATGATTATGTTTACAAAATTAGAGAATATCTTTGATTTTGAATTTGTTTTTTGCTGAGGTTCAAAGATGCTGGAGAAGGTTTGATGCCATGGGATGTAACAAACAAGGTGTTTTAACCCAAAAATCAAAGATTTGGAAAACTGATGATGTTATTGTTCAACAAGTAAGCTATACAAATATAAAGATGTTGTTGCACAAGCTTGTTAACGAACACAATAAAGGCTGTGCCTAGAGCACCCGCTTGGTTTCCATAATCAAAACGCTGCTGCACCGGACTGCCTGTTTGTTTTTATATAAGGTTTTCCGGTGCTCTTGACACTCCCTACAATATATATGGGATGAAAATAGCTTAAGGAGGAAAAGTAAAGCCACAGTAAATCTCAAAACTGGGCATTTCGACAACATAGATTGAGCTGTCATCATCAGCAGTAGAACTTACAGTTTTGTACTGCCTTGCATACACTGCTTCAGGATGATGACAGCTGAATCTATTTTTTTTTGAAACGTCCAATTTTGAGATTTACTGTGGCTTTTCTTTTCCTCCTTATTAATAAAGTTTTTGCATTGTCGTGGTGGTGCTCTTCACAATTTTGGGCTCTAAGCACTGTTTCCTATAAAATGCAAAATGAGAAATTTTGCGGTAAAAATTTCTAATTTTTCTAGCTTGCCGACTGTAAGGTTGGTTTTTGGCAGAATTTGAACCAAACTGTTCAGTATTATGGTACAAAACAAAAGTTTCATAGTCTGTGCCTCATACTTGAGGCAAAATTGGATCAAACTTTCTTTAAGGCAGAGGCTGAGGTTACGTTACCGTAAAAATAAGTGCCTAGCATATAAAACAAACGTCGTCCTTCCTGGCCTACTGAATGGGAAATCATTGTGACTTCCACGTGTTGGGTTGAGAGTAGAACTTCCTCCTTCACCAACCGTTGCAAAACTACTCCAGCCATAGGATACCATAGAGCGGGACAGCACTGTTTTGGGGTATTATACTTGACTGCGGCTGGTGAGGGCTAATAGCCCAGAACAGTGCTGTGCCACTCCATGGTACCTTGCTTATTTGATTATCCCTTCACACTCTCCCTGGTTGTACGAGAGCGTTACAAAGTAATGAAATAAACTCAAGTGACAACTGTTACGGGCTCGTAAGAATAGCCACTTCGTTCTTTGAATCCCCCAAATTTTTCAACAGTTTTTTTATTAAATTATTTGTTAGGCCAAATTCAAACTTGCTGATAGCTGGGAGGGAGCAGTGACTCTAAGAATAATTTTTAACATTTATCTGCCGTTGATGTGTGCTTAGGAGGCTGGAGCATAAAGTAAAACAAGCCTCAGATTTATTTTTGACTTTATGCATGGATGTGTGATGTACCAAAACTAAAAAGTTCTTGAGTATTTGATTACTGTTTGCAGGTTTATCCCAGTGGAACAAGCAACTCATTTAGTGGTTAATGCACCATAAGTCGGCAGATGTGCTGCGATGAAAAGTTGTTTCTGTACACAATTTTTTGCAAAGTTGCTTAATCTTACGTCTGAGTTGCTAATTATGTCAATTTTACAGATCTTGCGGAAACTTCCATGGACAAATAAATCCACCCTATCTTTTCAGTCGTATTTAAAAGTTTGTCATTGGTTTATTTCCGCAAATGAAATTACAAAGCTGAAAGGTAAAATAGTTTTGCAATGTAGTGTTTTCGTAACGTTGCATGTGCTGTCTTATATTTAGTATTTAGTTGCATATTTATTCTCCTATCACAAGAAAGAGATCAAAGTGATAACGACTAACGAGCTTGCTTACGAGTTGCTTGCCACATACCCAATTGCCCATCGCGCCAAGATAGGGTAATCCCGCTAAATGCCTTTCCCAATGGCTTAACAAGTAAACTTGCCGGCTTGTTCTTCACACTGTCTCTTTAATGCTAAGCGCAGGGTAGCTTCAAATACCAACTTTAAAGTCATTGGTTTGACCCGATTCCGAATCAAACTCGAGTTTTAAGCTCCAGAGGCAGACGCTCTATTGGCTCGGTCATTTGAGCTGTTAAGGGGGTGTCCTTTCAATATTAATTTTTGACTACAGTAAATAATAGTGATAGTTCAATTTTTTGTGACTTAGCGATAAATTTTTGTTGTTTATGGAAGTTAAAATTGCAATTTGCTAAACAGTGTATAATATAACAAATGAGAGAAGGATTGCTTGAATTCCCAATTCAGCGAGAATTAGTTTTTTTTTTTTGTAAAAGAAACCGTAACTGGCTTCCAAAGTGCTATTTATGCGTCTTTTTTCTTTAAATTAGATAGAACTTGAATTTTATAATTTGCTAATAATTGTGAGGCATGTAGAAATTCATAAATATTTTTTATTAAAACGAAGTACCGTCCGATAGGTCTGGGGTTCGATTCCCTGACCGTTCGATTCAGCACAGTGTCGCCAACGGCTCACCTACGCTGCGACGTTTCTTCGGAGCTGTGTAGCCTAGGCGCTAAGCCGCGGAGATGGGCCCCGCCACTCGTTACACGCTTCGGCGTAATACCGCGAGTATAAGGAAGATTTGATTTGAAACGAAGTACAAAAAGTTTCTACGTCTTTTAAAATGTTTTTCAGCTTTATTTTTTATCATCAATCAAGGAAATCCACTTCCAGCTGATTTGTTACAGCGGTTTTTAAAACGCATTTATCCTGATAAAAATGATGATGAAATGCAAGAAACAGTGACGCTATTTCTCTCAGCGGTATGAAATCATTTGTTAAGATAATGTTTGTGTTCTAGGAGTTCTACTTTTGTGAATGTGTTTATTTTGCTGTTGCTTTTTCTATCTTATCTGGCAATGAAATATGGTATAAAATATTGCAAATCGTAAAATATTAAGACCTGATGCTTTCAAAACACTGTTATTTTTCACTTGCTCTATGGAATTGTATGTCGTACAAGATTTTTAAATCATAGCTGTATATATAATACTGAAATTTGTTGTAAAATGAGATCAAAACTTCTTACCACTTGCTGTATGCATTGATGAATATCATCAGTTTACGCTGCCGATGTCTGTGGATTCATGTCCAAGCAATACAATCGTTGAAAGCCTTCGTGTACGAAACTGTGGCAATGGTAGTCTCTAGCAGTAATGTTCACATTACAAGCGCTCCTAATGTGATTTGACGACATATTAAACCTGGGATGCTGGTTTTCAAGCAGGCTTTAGTGACAAGCGAGCCAAGCAGCTAATTTTTGTGATATTTTTTTGTAAATTAATCCTAGTTGCAAGTAGGGATGTCCATTTCGGAATATCAAATCCTACGGAACCAGTTCCGTTTTTAATATTCGGTTTAATTGTGAAAAAAAACTGCGCGTGAAAAACCTTCTCATACGTTGCGCATTCGGCCTCGTGTGTGACTGTGTGTGTGTGTGATCATGCGGTATTCGTCGGAGGCCGTAAGAAATTTGTGGGAGGCCATGAGTGTAGTATGCACCACTTGTATATACGCTGGAGCCGTAAGAGAACGTGGCCGCTGTTAGCTCCATGGCTACGCCCCTGCATGTACATATGCTTCGAATTTATAGTCCTGTAATCTTTGTGCTGGCTATAAATTCATTAAAATCGAAAGAAATGGTTGATTTTTTGTTTTGCAGTAGTCGAGAGGCTGCGTGCTGAACTGATATCACAATAGTACTAACGGCCTTTTTATAAATTTAGGATTCGGTTAAGAAATCGAAATTCTGGATTCGAAAAGAACGATTCGGAATTATTCTAGAATACTTAATTATTCTGAAATGGGCATCCTTAGTTGCAAGCGCTGGGCTTTGATGCAATTATCAGGTTAATGTGATTTGATTGAATGAGAACTTTGCCTTATTATGATGTAATGTATATACCCACCTTAGGTTTTGTAATGGTTATGGTTTAGTACCGGTGGCGGTTGACCATTATTTCTGTACATGTGAATAACGATTTCCATTGCTTTCAGGTTGATTACAAAGACCAAGGTTTTGTTGACGAAGAGGAATTTATTGAATTCGCAAAAAAAATATCGTACCCTACAATAGCTTCGATTTTAAATTTTGAAATTATTCCTGAAACCGCTCGATTAGAAGCGAAAGAATAATATGTCACCGTCTTTTTCTTGCCGAATTTGTATGCATGCGCAGCGTTTTTTTTTAGGGTTAACTTGAGAAACCATTTTAATGGTTTTGACTGATCGCCAATTTATGAATTTGTAAATAACACTACAGTCTACAACGGTTTCAACGAAAACTTGCAGATTTCGAGAGACCGCTGGACAATTTTGAGAGATCGTTTCGGTTCCGCAAAGCGCCTTAAAAAACACCGTGCATGCTTGCTAAATAATAGCTTATTTTTGTAATTTCTTATCTCGATGTGTCGTTTGTTTTTATATATATTTGTTTTTAGATGTCCTTTTAACATTCCTTGTTTTGCTACTGTGTTTGCTTAATCTCATTTTTATATACCATACCACTGTTGAAATGATTTATTTAGTCTTGTCTCAATTTAATGTTTGTGAACCTTATTCTTTTTATATCCATTTACTCTTCCATTCACTTGTGGGCTAAAAAGCTGTGACAGAATTTTTACTTCACAATTAAATTTTTTATGTTTTATTTTGGACATAATAATTGAAAAAAGTGATTATGACATGAAATATTTAATTGTAACGCAGACAGTCTGTAGGCTTTTGGCCCTGTTAAAGTGGACATGTGGACAGACTAAATTGTCTCTCGCCAGCTCATCCAGTTTGCGACGAACTTGTCTTTTTCGCAAAATTGTAGTTAGCTGTAAAATTATTGATATTTTTCACGTAGTCGTTACGTTACATTCCAATGTGCTTATTGCAGAATTACACGGCATTGATCATTGCTAAGAATATGTTTAATTGAAATTGCAGTCTTAATATAACGTAGGCGTATATACCAGTTATACCATAATAATACATATCTGGACTTGATTGTGTGAAGTATTTTGAGGTTTATGATTACATTTTGTTTCAAGTTTGTTCGTTCTTGGTTTTCATTGTTTTATACCAATCTCTTGCATTTGTTAAACCTTTTGTTGTTGTTTTTTGACTGTTCTAACATCGTTAACACACTTGTGCTTATCAATTTTTTAAATGCTTTTATTTGATAGATTTTTACTAATAGTTTGTAATTACCGATATAATGCCACTGCTTGGCAGCAAGAAAAATGCAGCAAATAAAAGCTCGCGAAATGCGACTCGAAAAAAGTTTCACAAACTTGAAGAAATGACGTCAGTGGCGCTGTGGGAAAGAACGTTCGAATGCAGAAAACAGACAGTGATGAAGAAAGCGAAAGAGTTGGAATTGTCTTGTGGCGTTTTGGTTTGTAAAAGATTGTTTTGTGTAAACTTAAGTGATTTTTTGTTTTGTGATAAAAAAACAATAACGATAATCTGTAATTGACTTTCAGAGAATACAGATAATCTTGCAATTTCCTTTCTATTTTTTAATTTTTATTATTTCTCGTTGTAACGGGTTGGCGGGAAATTAGATTTATTTCGAAGATTCCTACTGTTGAACAGAACGTAGGCCTAACCTAAGGTTTTTGTTTTTCAACACGTGTGACGTGTGTGCATTAGAGTCGTTTTATTGTGAATTGTAATAAACTTTGAGTTTTTTTTTTTTTTTTTCGTTTCCATCTGCGCGACGCCATCCGAGATTCATTCTGCGTTTTTGTGGTGTTATTCATTTTTGGAGATAAAAATTGATTAAGGCAATGAGAATACTGCAAACCTTTCCTTTTTTATCAGCAGTCGCTCGAACGCAATTGTCTGCTGTGGGCATCTAACTAATTACGTGCATCTTGGAATAGTATTTCCAGAGGTTGTTACCACTTCTCCATTTTTTAGGTCACTGTTACCATTCAAACGCAAAGCGGACTGGTTTATTTTTACTCTTCCAATTCACAAATCACTGATATTTTGCAAACAAGTGGATTATTGGGAAGCCAGTCCGTAAATATGGCGTCGTGCATGCAGAACCAAGCGTTGAATTTAAGTGAGGTAAGACTTGTCATATTTGTGTGAAAATGTACTGTAGGCAAGGGCCGTATTTGGACAATGAGAGGCCTAGACTATATTGATTTGAGATATGCCACTAGTGATCGGTGATAGGACTCGTCTCTAAGTGAATGAAGGTCACCATGTTCGATCTCCAAAGAAAGAAAATGTCTTCATGGTCAATTTCCTAAAAAATGCTCTTTCTGTTACCGTGTCGAGTCCTTTTGTTCGTAACAAGCCACTAGGCTTCAGTCTGCTTGGCCTATTGGTAAATCCCGCCCTGACTAAGTTTGACGCGCATTGTTTTTAGATCAAGAATTTTCAAGCGAACTTCAATGCTTCTGTGAAGTCTACTTCTTCCATGTCCACATCACACGCTGAAATTTCGCCAAAAGTATCAAGTACAACTCGTAATCTTAAACGACAAAATGTATTATCAAGATTGGCATCTATGCCTACGTCCGATGCGATCACGTGTAGCTCAACTACCACGCAAGTCACATCGTCTGCGGCAGAAGCCGTCATGTCTTATCGACAAAATATGACTGAAGTAAAGCCTTCCGTAAGTGGAGCCTATCTAGCCACCTCTCGAGATACTTTTTCTTCTCCACAGCGTGATTTAAAAAGTTTTATGAGAAATAACCAAAAAGAATATTCAACTGAAAACCAACGGTGTATTAAAAGAAAGCAAAGTTTTGATAAAGAAACTAACAACACTATCAAAAAACTTTCTAACCATAGTGTTGCAGGAAATGATAAAGTTCTTTCAAAAAGCTCTCGTTTTGCCCCACAAAGTGATCTGAGAAAGTTTTTGAAAAACAATTCCAAATCAATATTTTCGGGAAGAAAAAATCAACGTTTTATCGAAAAAGAACAAAATTCTATTGAAGGAACGAAAAACACAGCCAAGAAGAGACCAGTTGATGCAAATACGCCTCGTCATGCTGAACCAATAAACGATGACATAAACTTTGTTTTACCTGAAATTTCATCACAAAAAAATAAAAATGCTAGTACGAAACCAGATAAAGTTTCGTCGAGCGAAAGCGAATCCTCTTCAGACGAAGATGCAACAGTTATTTGTAAAACTTCACCTCGTCCGAAGCCTGTTCTAAAACAAAGTAAAAGTGGTAATGTAGTAAATTTAGCCAAGTCGAGTAAAAAGTGGAAAGTGGATCCTCCCCAAAACTCCGCCGAGGAGTCTTCTGACTCCAGCGAATCTGATGATTCTTCTGACTTGAGCAAATCTGATGACTCTTCTGACTCGAGCAAATCTACTGTTAGTAGTACTAGTGAAAGTGTTTCGTCATCATCTAGTAGCGTCAGCTCTACGACTACTTCCGATGATGACGTCACAATTGTAAACAGACGGAGCACGCCAAGACTAATCGTGAAGTCGAGTTCTGAAGATGAAATTGAACGGGCTTCTGGAGTTATTTGTGCAGACTCATCAGCTGCTGTGAGCAGTGGCGTAATTGCATCATCACAATCAGTTGAAGGTATTGATAAGACCACGCAATCTGAGAGCTCAAAATCAAAAGCGTCGCATATCCCAACCACAACAAACTGTGATAAGTCGGATAGCAGGCCGGCAGCTACAAGTTCTATTTCTTTTCATACGCCTACAATTGTTGAATGTAAGTTGAAAAAAGAAACAAGCATTACGCTTCATGGTAGTTCCCAATCTACTACCGAAGACAACAAACTTGCAGAAAGCCCTGTTTTCCCATTGTCCGGTGATCAGAGTGAGCTGGGTGAGTCTATCGACGGTGAAGCTTTGTTCAATGACTTGAAGAGCAAGGGTATTGTGCGAAAAAAACGTGACAGTTGTAATTACGTGATAGTAGAAGATTTAATGAATGGACGAGACACTAAAAAAACTGAAAAGCCGTTTGTAAAACTTTCTAGGCTGCCACATTTTCCGGTTGTTCAGAACGACTCCGAGCCAGTCTATGTCTTAGAAAACATCGCCGAGCAATCTAAAAAGAGGAACACGAAAACGTTAAAAAAGGGTTCTCCGAAAAAGACCAACAAATCTGCTACAAATAACGATAAAACGCCTCCTTTGTGCAGAGATGTCAAATCTGAAGACAGACATGCAAAAACTCCTGCAGTAATTCACTCTGATCCAGACTGCTCGAGAGTACAAGAACATGCTTCCCAGGCTCCAGCAGGGATTGGTGACAGTTCAACTTTTGGTCAACTTAAAAGGAGTGAAAGTTTTGGTAATGTCATGCTGCAGTCGAATACGAGCGTGTTTGCAAAGAAAATTGCAAAGAATTCCCGGACCGACAAAAGGGATAAAAAGCCGGTAATATGTGTGGCCGAGAATTTGAATGCATCAAAGCAAAGCGAAGAGTTGGATCAGTATTTTGGCGAGCCGCTGAAAAGCGAAGAAATCGAAACGTTAGATTTTCTTGATGATCTCGAGCTGCTCCAATGTCTAAATGACGAATTTGAACCAGGAGGGTCGGATACTCCTGGTAGTTCACGTGATACAGCTGTTGAATCAAAGCCTGTTGTTTCAGAACTTTCTACTCCTCTATCTTTAAACGCTAATGATAAAAAGAATTCGCAATTGCTAAAGAACAATGCTAATTGTGGGCGAAATATTGATACTACTCCATCTATAGCTGCAAAAGTTAAAATTGAAAGAAGTCCTGTTGTTGAAAATAAGGTGCAGGCTGCTTCCAAGCGGTCCGAAGATCTCAGAAAACCTTTTGCAGCTTTTGATGGCGTAGATGATAAGAAATCACCCCCCAAACGACGTTCAAATAGTTCATCTGTTGACGCAAATGATAGAGTGAAAAATGAGCTGTTTCCTACTGGTAGGAACAGAACTATGTCTGAACATGACGCTACTTGTGGAGACGATAATATGGTGGAAAAGAACACTCTTACTAAAAAATCTGATCATTTTGTGAATGAAAACAGTTTTTTTCCTACGTCATTTACACGTTATCCTCAACCATATTGTTTTACTGATTTTACGAGCGATGAACTCCCTGAGGTAGCGAAGTTTAAGTTGAACGATGTAGGTGTGGGGCGAAAGCGGAAGTTGTGTCCTCAGCAAGATTCTTCTGTTAGCTCAAAGCGTTTAAAAATGAACGCGCAAAGGAAAAAAGCCAACTCTTCTGACAAAAAAGTGGGGAAAAAAAGTACAAATCGCAAATTTCTTTCTACTTTGAAATCCGTTTCTGAAAAGGCAACTAAACCCTCCTCCCAAAAGAAGGCAACTAAGAAAATACGACCACTGAAACAAAAAGAAAATACTAAACAATCTGCGATCCCTAGTAAAAAATTAAATAGCAAATTGATTTCTTCAAAAAAATCAAAAAACTTGAATTTTAAAGAAAAAAAAGTTTCTTCGAAAAAAGCAAAGTCGTTAGAACAGAATGAGAAAACGAAGTCAAAAAAACAAAAACCCACTACTTCAAAAACGTTAAATGCGTTAAAACAGAAGGGGAAAACAACTGCCAAGAAGAAACTTACTTCCGCGAAAAACTCAGAAATAAAAGCTAAAGACTCAACAAAAAAATCAGCTTCTGCAACAAAACGATTAACGACCAAAGCAACGAAAAATTGCATGTCGAGAAAAACAAACAAATTGCGAAAATTTGATGAAAATTCACCAGTTTGTGAGCATGATAAGTTATCTCCTGGCTGGGTGTCTGGTGCCCGTTGTAGACAGCTCCCACCATTTGGTCCCAGACACAACGTTTTGCACAAACCAAACTACTATGGAGGGCTCGATAAGGGTGTCTCGTATCAATACAGAGGTCAAGAAGCTGTCTCGAATCAAGAGTATACTTATCCGTCGATGAGCTACACGAATCCCCAATGGTCTGCGACAAATCGTGGCTCAATAAGAACGAAAAACCGTATGTCAAATCTTCATTCGTCTGCCATTGTAAATGAAGACAAACGTATAAGTCATGATGGTCCTTCGCTGAGTGAAAATTTCTACGCAAACTCAACAAATGCTGTCGAAAATATGAATTTTGAAAACAGACCGGTTTATGGATTAAGCCAAACGAACTTTAAGTCGTGGAGAGATTTTTATCAGACTCCGAAACTGATGACTTCATACGTTGCATGGAAGAATTACTGCAAACAGATTTTCGAGCAGGCGTTATCTGCTGGGTTTATGAAAAAAAATCCGAATTTTAGAAAAGAGGTAGAAAAAGTAGAAAAACAATATGGCTATGTTTTAATCTGGCCCATGATAACAATACATCGGCATTTCTCTCACATGCATAAATTTTTGTATGACGTCTTCGTAACTCGAAACGAAAGATATCAATTTCTATACGATTCATTGGTAACATCAAAGAAGTTTCATGTTGATAGGGTAAGTCCTTTTTTGCGTTTTCATTTTCCAGTTGTGCAGTTGTAGAATATATGGCCACATTTGTTACATTTTGGCGATTCAACTTTTCAGTAAACTGGGTTGTATCGTAAATCAACGAGATTGTTGTGTAGCACAAACTTTTTATAGGTCAAAATAAGGACACTTGCGTGGGATTTGAGCCTGTGATTGCGCAGTCATGTTACGCTTTTGCCTACCTCTCTCCGCTACATCTAATGTAAGTTTTTTATTTTTTGCTATAGAACACAAAGGGTGGACAGGTTCGATTAATTCGAGAAAGATCGTGAGTTGGAAGAGTTTGTCTCTGTTTGCGGTAAAATCGGAAAGCTCATTTACAATCCTTGCTTGGATAAGACGCAGGTTATCGCTTTCATGAAATAGCAACCTCTATCCTGTACATTTGGTCTAAAAATGTATTGCTTGCTCTGCTGATCTCACGATCTGGAAGCTACACACCTAAGACTGTTTGGTCCTGGTGAACATATAGTTTGAGGTTGGCGGTGTAATTTGCTTCGTTAAGACTCTCAGAACCGACTATCTTGCATGAATCAATCATGAGTATTTTTTGCCGAATTTGTTTCTGTTATGGTATTATTTTTAGATAGATAGTGCTTAACTGATTTATTGTGAATGGTTTTGCAGAATTTTGTCCAAATTATTTTTGAACTTTAGTGTTTTTTGACGTTTCGGTTGCATCGGTATAACACCATCGGTATTTATGCACACAATGTCTGATTGATGAAGTAAGCTTAGTTGATATGCAGAGACGGTGCAGCCATGAGCCCATGCATGGTGAACTAATGATCATTGAGAATAGTTGTGTGTTGGTCGTACGTTTGCACCAGGGTGCTATGCTAGCAGCAAGATATCGGTATATGTAATATATTGTTTATAACAGTGATTTACAACCTTTTCTGAGTCTTGGACCCTTTGACTGTGACACATTTTTTTATACGACTTATGGCCCCTTCTGTGTAATTTTAAAATTCACGGGGCAGAAATAAAATGTAATTATTTCTGCGCTTGTGGTTTCCCAGAGAACAGTTTGTGGCCCCCATGGGCGGCCGTGGGCCACAGTTGAGAACCTCTGGTTTATAGCCTAGTTAAATTATTTTAGTACCTCCACGTAGTTGAGATTGTTATGTTGTGATATTCGTCTGACTTTGATACAATACTACTCTAAAATTTGTGCAAAATTTTACCAGTCCCACATCAAATGTAATAGTTGATGATTTTAATGTTATCAATTATTAAATTTTTCCTCTTCCATCGTAAAAGCTGCTCTAAACAAAGCTTAAATTTTGATAAGAAAAGGCAAGTTTTCGTGTGGTGCTGAGGCTTCCCTGCTAGAGTTTCTTAGTGAGTACGCTTTCACCGAGCCCTGTTGCGAGTTTAATGTGTTGCTGAGAACGTTGCTGTTACGTGCTTTCTATATTTTGTGTTTAACGCTGCATTATTCTACTCTCTCTAACGAGTTTACTGTTTGGTGGGTAATAACTAAAAAAAACAAAGTCCTTCCTGGCCTACTGGACGGCTGATGAGGGCTAATAGCCCGAAACAGCGCTGTCCCGCTCTACTGTATGTTTAGTGGGTTCTGTAAATCGCATTTTTAATCGTGACATGAGTTTAGCCTAAAAAATATAATTGCGAGTTTTCTTGTCCCTCTGAAATTTTAACTTTATTTTTCCAAACTTTTGTTCTTGGAAGAGCACTACGCCATTGTGGCTGACCTTAAGCTACCAGTAAGTTTTTGTCTCCTTTTTTTTTAAATTTGGAGCAACATTCAATTTCTCTCAGTAGTTTTAAACTTTTCCATCTTGAAATACTTTTTGCTAAATTTGTTGTAGTTTGAAAGCCAATTGCTTGTTGTTAGAAAAGCACTGGGCTAGCCACTAAAAACCCATAACGTTTAAGCTTTATTGCTTAGGTCTAGGACAGGGTGGTCCAACTGCAGGCCCGCGGGCCAAATTTGACCAGCGAAGTAATTTTCTAGGCCCGCAATGAGTTTAGGTGATTTTCATGTTCAGGTCTGAAAATATTCACTTAATCTTTATTTTTGTAGTTTTCGACTAAGGTTACGTTTTTGTTTTTTAAATTTAATTCTGAACAGTCTATACCGCTTCGCGTCACAACTTATGTGGTATTTTATTCATCGAATCGCAACGGATTATTTTTTAATTTGTTGCAATTGTAGGAGCCGAAGGGCAGGTCCATGTCGGTAGCAAGGAAAACGATCCGGGGCCAACAAGCAAAATGATAAAACACTCGACTTCCACACGCTTGCTTTAAAACTCTCGGTCGTATAGAGTCCAATCCACAATCGCTTTTAATAGCAACAGCTATTTTGTGCGGTTGATGGTTATGTTTTATGCAAAGTAAGCTTATCTACACCAGATTACCGAGTTGTTAACGTTCGCGCCTCTGGAGCGGAAGTTTGAAGTTCAAATCCTTGTTCGGTCAAAGTGGACATAGCGTTGCCAACGGCACACCACTGCTGCACCATTTGTTCGAAAGAAGCTGAGTTGCACGGCCGCGCTGATGGGCCCCGCTATCTCGTTACACGCTTAAAACGGCGAGTATAATGAAGATTTGATTTTTACTTGATAAATTTGATTTTCTTTGCAAAATGCCGAATTAACGTTAATAGTAGTAGTTCATTAAATTTCTGGCTTGCCAGAGAATACCCACGATAAAATAAACAAAAATAAGTCCGGAAAAGGACACAGCGACGCACGTTAACACATGCTGGAGTTAAAATTAACCAAACAAATTTTCAATGTACCTAACAGTTATGTTGATCTAGTAGCAAGTACTTAGTAGCAGCATCATCTGTTACGCTTTAACCCGCGCGATTAGTAGCCTAAACAGCTTTTTATGGCCCTCGATATAATTAAGTTGGACCACCCTGTTCCAGGAAGATGTATAAATTTACCACCAATAACACAAACATAAGGTTTCTGCGCTATAAGACCAACTTTCTCGCGACTTCTAGCTGGGCTGGTATGTTTTTAAATCATGTTTACGCTTGCGATTTACTGAAATAACTTGACTTAATTGCATACTTTTCTTGGCGTTACAATTTCTTCATTGAGCTTTTGTTGTTATATGGTGTATGAGGCGCCGTTTGGAAAAAATAATGTAAGTTTTTCCACATGTTTTTTCTGCCGATTGTGCCACATTTTGTCCAAGATATTGTATAGGATATTTCCTATTTATATGTAAGACAAATATGTGGCTTAAAAAAGCCGAAAACTGCCACAAAATATGTAGGAAATTGATGAGTCGCCGTTTGGAAAAAATAATTAAAACAAATTATTGAAGAAATTTGCCAAAAAAAGCAGCGGATAGCATCCTATACGTTTTGCGCTGTTTGTTTTGGCAAATTTATGCAATAATTTGTCTGATATATTACATAGGAAATTTCCTGTATGTTTTGCGCTGCGTTTTTTGGCTAATTTGAGCAATAATTTGTCTTGTATATTATATAGGAAATCTCGTATATATTTTGCGTCAGTGTTTTCGGCTGTTTTAAACCACTTGTTTGTCCTATATAGATATGGGAAATTTCCTGTATAGTACAAGGTGTTTCAAAAAGTTTGACACCATTTTGCACCGAAATTACTTGGCAAATTTTTGTTTAAACATTATCAAATTTTAACAGAATGTCCAGAAATGATATAAATTTTTACCTTTCAATTTTTAGGTGTTTAGGAATTTATGTAATGAAATGCCATTCACCAGCGTGGAAAAAGCGTTTTGTGTACTGGAGTATGCTAGACTAGAACACAGTCAGTTAAAACAGTGAGCCGGATCTTTGCTGCAGCGATTTGAAAGAAGTACATTTGGAAAAGTGCCCGACAAAAAGCAAATTTGGAAATGGCATAAAAGTTTAACGAAGAAAGTTGCTTGTGCAGAGTAAAAGGATCTGGCCTAAATTCAGTGTCAGAAGAAACAGTAGATATAATTCGCAAAAAATTTGTGAACAGTCTAAAAAAGTCAAGAAAGACTAGTTTCGAAACCCACAACAGTTTGACGTGTTATACGGAAACGATTACAAATGAGACCCAGTTTGGCGTGTTATACGGTTTGGCGTGTTATGCGGAAACGATTACAAATGAGACCCAACCAACTGCAACTTGTATGGACTTTTTTGGACTGTTCACAATTTTTCAGATGCACTTTCAAGTCGCTGATCAAAGATCCGCCTCACGGTTTTAATTGACTGTGTTCTAGCATACTCCAGTACACAAAACGCTTTTTTCACGCTGGTGAATGGCATTCCATTACATAAATTCCTAAATATCAAAAAATTGAAAAGTAAAAATTTATATTATTTCTGGACTTTCTGTTAAAATTTGATATTGTTCAAACAAAAATTGGCGAAGTTATTTGGGCGCAAAATGGTGTCAAATTTTTTGAAACACCCTGTGTATTGGACAAAATGTAACTTAAATTAGCCGAAAAAACATGTGAAAAAACTAAATTATTATTTTCCAAACGGCGCCTCGTAATGGTGCTTTAAAAATATCGCTAGTTTTTACAAGATAACGTATTTTGCCGAATTTTTTGTCCAAATGATGGCTGGCCCTGCCAACTGCTTCTTTCTGTCACCAACAACATTTTTACCTCTTCTGAAAAACTGTTGAATTTTTGTGATCTGACTTTTATTGCAACTCTACGTCCTCAATAAAATTTCTCTGCAAGGTGACTATGCTTACAGAAAATCGTATAATGTTTGAGTGTAGGCCTCAGTGTTGTAGTAAGGCCATGGACCTTAAGGTCGAGGCCAAGGACTTTAAAATAATTTCGAGGCCAAGAACACGCAAGCCTAGGACATGCAAGTCGAGCCAAGGACAACTGGCATTTTTCCGATTTCAGTTTGAAATCTCAAAATGTTGTGGGTGATTTGGTCATGAAATAATAGTTCGCAAACAATTTATGGCCTAATATTGTAGACCTACAACGACAATCGTTTTCGAAAATTACAAAGTTAACAAAAATATTATAATTGATAACAATCCAGTGCCAGGTCTACTAGGCGCAGGGTATAGGGCTATAAATTGATATAAGATGCCTCAGTTGAAACTCGCCAGAAAACTAAAACTAACCCCGATGAATCAAGCATAAAGTTCCTTGTTGTTATTCAACGGTAACGTGTTCAATGTACTGTATATAAAAAAACACATGCACTAAACCAGTTACAGGCAAACTTATCAGAGTTAGGCAAAAAAATTCAGGTTTTATTAAATCAAATAATGTCTGCATGGAAACAAATATTAATGATGGTTGAAATCTTTACTACTTTGGTCGACACTGTTCAGCTTACTGCATACCAAATTGTTCAACAATTTTTTAATCTTGTGCTTACAAGCTAATAGGTAACCTATAGCCGCATTTTCTACGTCTGTATTCAATCCGCAGTTCGCTTTCCCATAAGTGTAGCCGCATTCTTCGGTACAACATCGTGCATTACCATTCCTACCTACAACTCTTGGTGAGCCAGATTTAGGCTAGATTAAGGACGTTCCACCCACCAGGCCGCCACCGTCTTATACAGTAACCATTATAACTAAAAACCAATTTACTAAAAAAAAAAACTAATCAACGAAAATGCAAGCAATCATAATAGAATCAAAATCACAAAACGAAGCAAAACAAAAAGTGGTAAGCTCTCACGTGTCACATTCACACTCAAAGAACTACCCCACAACGTGTTGATTAGACTTAAAAAAATTAATGTCCAAAGCACAGACCTCGAAATGCAAGCTCGATGGGGTCACTTAATAAATCCCCCTTTGTTAAAATCACTTTCGACTAGGGCTGATGATGCTAGAACAGTTAGCACCCAATGAGCTAAACAGCTTAGTTTGGGCAGAAAATTAATTATTTTATTCACAATCTAAAGCTGCAACGTTAAAAGTTTTCGATTTTGTTATCAACTAATGATGGACTCAAGTTTTGATGGTCGAGACCGAGACTTCAAGAAAAAAACACAAACTCGCGTCCAAGACCCTATAAACTCGAAAATATTTTTGAGCCCAAGCAGAGGCGTCGTGCAACAAAAAAGTTTTGAGGGGCCCGAGTAACAACTTAAACAGACATTGATCGTTTGCAACCTTTATTAAAGCAATATTTAGCATTGAGTAACATCATGAAAAAAGGAAATTAAGAAAAGATACCTAAATATGTCGTGACACCCCAATTTTTGGATAATAAATCGAAATTTATTTTGATACCCCAAAAGCGCTCCTTAACTATGGAGAGTATGCGCAATCAGTGTGGCCCCGCGATTTAACAAAGGTGGAGGACATTACAGAGGGATTGGGGGGAAAGCCCCAGCCGCCGTAGGCAAGGTGAGTCTGGGGGCTTAGCCCCCAGCCGCCGACGGATTTTTACGGTTTTTACGTAAAAACACTCATTTCAGCACACTTTCTTGTCGGAAAAGGTCATGTCGGTACCGTATTTGCAGTGATGTGCAGTCACTACTATAGTGTCAGACAATACAAAAATATTTTAGTAGCTCATGTCTTAAAACAGAAGCTGGGTAAAATAAATAAAAGCAGGCTGCAATCATTATTAGTTTTGACGCATTTGATGGGATGACGTGATAGGTGTGTTCTAGGCTATAATCTTTCACAACGCATGCAAAATGTTTCCTAAATTCTAACCACAGTTCAGTTTATTTACCAAGTGAAAGCAACAGCAGCAAGGTGAAGAAACAATCAATGGTAGTGCTGAAATTCACTTGGTCAGAAGACAGCGAAAATACCATACGGTCATCGAGTCTGCTGCCACCTGCCAAACAAAATAGCACCATATCAGACATATAATGCAATCATCAGAAAAACACAACACAAAATGCAAATGAACACAAAAAAAAAGCAATGCGACTAACTAATTTAAAAGCCACTAAAACATGTAGGTCTTCTGCAACATATTTATATAGTACTGGTACATTATGACAATAACATCATTAAGACACTGATAATCAAACCAAAACCTTGTGAAGTTTAACAAAACAAGCAGTTTAACATGCGCAAGGCAATCACAGGTATTGTTTTGCCTGATATTTTTGAAGTAGAAACTTTTGAAAGGCTTACTTAAATTTGAGTTTTGACAAAAATTTTATGTCTCCCGGGGACCTCATTCCATGTTTGAGCTCCTGAAAATATTGAGTGGGAATTGCCTGCGTTTGTATGGATTGATGGTGTAAAAAAATTTAATTTAGATGATAGTCTTGTATTATGATCATGCAGATTAGTCAGATTTACGACATTAATATTTGCTTGCCAGGCAAATTGCCATTATGTGTATTATGGACAGCTATAGCAATCTTCAATTCATTAATATCATCTAGTTTGAGTAATTCTAATTCACTAAAGAGTGGAGTAGATGGCTTGCAATAAGGACTTCTTGTTATAATTCGTAAAATTCGCTTTTGAGTAGTTTTCAGGGGTCTAAGAGTAGTTTGAAAAGCTCTTCCCCAACTTGCGATGCAATATTGATGATGGGGTTAGATTAAGCAATAGTATAATGTTCTCAAAGTTTTAATGTTAACATATGGTTTGATTTTAGAGATTGCCCAAGATCCTCTTGCAGTTTTTGAATTTAAGTAATTTACATAGACCGGCCGTTAGCTCAGTTGCAAAGCGCTCGCTCTCGGTGTGGGAGGTCTGGGGTTCGATTCCCGGACCGGTCAAATCGGCACAGTGTCGCCAACGACTCGCCACCGTTGCGACGTTTCTTCGGAGCTGTGTAGCCCAGGCGCTAAGTCGCGGAGATGAGCCCCGCAACTCGTTACACGCTTCAGCGTAATACGGCGAGTATAATGAGGATTTGATTTTGATTTGAGTAATTTACATGTTCTTTCCATGAAAGGGTATCATCCACCATCACTCCCAGATATATTTCATTTTATTCACACGAACAATCTTGTTTTGTCCTATTTGTATCGTAAAAGTGAACTGTTTAATCCTCTTTTTAGTGAAAATCATATAATTTGTTTTTTTGTAATTTATTGTTAGCTGATTGGCCTTCATCCAATTCTCTACTTTACTTAGTTCCTTATTAATTTCATTCTGTAGCTTAGAGGGGTTTGTATTGGTACCGGTATGTGATAAGATTGCAGCATCTGCAAATAGTTGTATTTTAAGATTGGTAACTGTATGTAGATCATTAATATATATTAAAAAAAGTAAAGGTCCTAGAGTTGAGTTCTGGGGAACTCCACAATCACAGCTGAGCCAGCTTGATTTCACGTTATTAATGATGGTACATTGCTTTCTGTTTGTTAAGTAGCTTTGAAGCAATTCCAAAGGGGGACCACGTATGCCGCATTTATTTAACTTAGACAGGAGTATACTGTGATTGACAGTATCGAATGCCTTTGCTAGATCCAAGAAAATGGAAGAGGTTATACTTTTTTGTTCTAGGCTGTTAATGATGTCATCGCATATGTGTGATACTGCCAATTCAGTCGAGTAGTTTTCCCGAAATCCAAACTGCTTTTATAGAGAATGTTACTAATTGTGAAAAATTCACTTAATTGCTTGTAGAGACATTTTTTTTAAATTTTCGTAAAAGGTCAACATTAAACTAACTTTACTCCCGAGTCGAAGCTAACTCCACAGATCAACAAACTAACTTTTGATTGAAGCAAAAATTATAAAAAAATTATAAAACAAAACAATGGAATTTATCGAATAAGAAAGGGGGGTGGGGGTATGGGGTTAGTTTTAAAGATGAAAACAAAATAGCACTGGCTATTATTTTATTTTTTTTAATTTTCAATTTTCTAAATTATAATAAGTAAAACATCTCACTCCTCGGGCCCCAATGACACGACGCCACTGAGCCCGAGATCAAAACTCAGTGAATTTGTTCGAGACCGAGACTTCGAGAGCCAAGTTTTACAAAGCTTGTCTGGCCGAGTGGCCGGCGCATTGAGCTGTGAAGCTAATTTCGCGGGTTCGATGTCCGGCTAGGCTATCTACCATGATGCACATACTTCACTCCAATAAAAACCTTAGCTGTGCATGCGTGGCTTCGTAAAAATAGTATTAACCCTCTTTGTTGTTGAAGCAAACCTGCATATGCAATAAAATGTTCATAAAAATTCAAGCTTTGGCCACAATTTTTATTTGCTACGCTGGTGGTACTTCAAACTATTCCAATCTTCACTGGCCCTATAGTTATTAGGCCTACTCCAAAACGTTTTATAAAAGTTATAATTTTTAAAAAAGGCTTATGTTCAAGTTCATTTTAAGTCTGCAGTCTTTACTGTACCAATACTGTAGTACAGCGCTTCTCAAACTATGGGTCGGTTTGGCGTCGCGTAATAAAATTTTGGGGTCGCGAAACACTACCACAACAAAATTGTTACATGGCAAAGTTGTTTGAGTTATTGGATAACAAAAAATAACCAGTGACAACAAGTGCTGCATTTTTAAGATTTGCGTACTTTCTGGCTTAAAGAATGTCCAGAACGGCATTTATAAAAAGGGTTGCAAGAACAGCAGCCACTTCAATCAGCGTCCTATGGATTATTACCGCTCCATTGCTCTACCAACCGAACTAACCCAATAATCATAATCACTCTCATAATAACATCATAATCACTCGTATCACACAACAAGTGATGCATTGTTACGCCATCATTGCTGTAACGAGCAGCTGACCAAAATTTATTGCTTCTATTCCGATTTCAGAGGAATTACTGAAAGAACCTTCTTATTGTGTCACTCTGGGAGCCTAGTTTTAAGCTATGTTCTCTGAGGACATAGAGCAGTTTTAGACTGAAGTTCAAAGCAGTTAAACCATTGAATTCATTATGGACTTGTGGTTAGGTTTAGATTCATGTGGCAGCTTTGAAAGCACGCAGAAAAAAAAAGTCTAAAAGAAAACAAGATGACCCATTTTTGCAATATGGACTTACAAGCAGTTATAATAATGAAGAAAAACCACCAATTTGTCATGAAACTTTGTCTGCGAAAAGCATGAAACCCTCCAAATCAAAAACGCAATTTGAAAGTACCCATAATGGGGTCGCGTAGAAATATTTGTTTCGAAACGGGGTCGCAGAACAAAAAAGTTTGAGAAGCCCTGCTCTAGTAGATCTGTTGTATGATATGCAAAAACAATTACCATGAGCCTGGCCAGAATAACTTCTCATGATAAAAAGCTTATCGTACTGCCATGCTAAACCTTAAGCTCAGTCCACATGCAAGTGCTCTAAACGAAAAATTCAAAGCATCAAGAAACAGAAAAGCAAAAAATTAGACAGCTGCAATTAGCACCTCTTACAAAGATATGCTATAACATCGCCGGCGCGACATTCTCTTTTTCAGACTGCTTTACATCACTGCTTTACTTCAGACTATTTTGCATGGCTATTAAGCTAATTATTAAGTAAATACACAACAGTTGAATGAAACTTTAAAGAAAAGTGAAAAGTAGCTTTCTCCCATCATTCTACCCGAGTTTTCGAACCTCAAGGATCTCCCACTGAGAATCCAATTATCACAGATTAAATTTTCTATTAAAAGCTTTGTTGCTCACAATTTCGATTTAAAAACCTCAAGGAGAGATTGTGAGAAACAAAATCTTGAATTGTCAAAATTTTGCTTTTCACAATGTAACTAAGGTTTTCTCTTCATGCATTATCTACTTTTATTTCTCCGCCGCGCGAGCTTACCAAATAGCGATGCTTATTGTTATTTGGTTCATTTTTTCTTTTAACAACATGCGTTCTGTGAAAACAATCGCAAAGTTGAATTTTTAAAAATATCGAGTCCTCGAGCCGAGGACAGCGCAAAATTCAAGGCCCAGGAGAGCCGAGGCCAAGGACAACACGGTCGAGGCCAAGGACTTCACAAACCTGTCCTCGAGGACTCCATCACTGGTAGGCCTGGCACGTATTATCAATACAAACAAGCCGTATTGGGTGTATCACACCGATTCTTGGACACCTCGGAAGTTCTCGAAAAAACAAATTCTGCAATTTTTGTTAGAGTGAATGCTTTTTACAGATTACGCTGTCGCTCACAAAACCAAGCTCTAGGTCTACGTTACTCTGCTGGATGGTGTGAATGCTGGGTCTATATCTTTGCGAGTGCAATTTGCAAAATACTGTGGGCTTTGCATATATTGAATTCATCATGTTTCGAAGAGTCTTATGCTTTTGTTAAGACAACGACTTATGTATTTTTTATCGTTTTACTGAAATACCATACTTTACATTGCAGTACAAAACATTAAAGCACACATGATTTTAAAAAACAAGCACAAAAAAAAATAAAAAAACGAGATTAGCACAAATTTAAACAACTTCAAGCGCTAGCAGGTTCTTTTTTTTTTCGACACAGCGTAGTTATTGCCTCAATCCATTCGTTTTTTTCTTGTTCTGTAGATCCGATGATAAGATAAAGAGCTCCTGTGTCGGTTTTCACACAAAACAAATGATCTGGTGGATTGGATATTTTCAAAGCTGAAATTGAATAGAGTAAGAGCACGTACTGTTACACGATTTCTATCATTGGACTCATTTGGTTCAAAGATGTTGACCCATCTTGATCATTTTTAAATGGACAAGTTTCAAGTTTATTATTAATTTACCCACGCGCAAAAAGCACAGGAGGGAAGCAGTGAAAGAGCACGAGGTTACCTAAGTCTACTGCTCCCAATTGCAGCAACTTATACCATCGATTTAACAAAAACAAAATGGAAACTGCACGCTAAAACAAACACTGAATAATTCAGAACTAAACTACCGATTTTATTTTCAAAACTATGTTTTTTAAGATTTTTATTTTTACGCAACTGCCATCCGAGGCTGCACCCTTGCTCGCATTTTTCATCGAGTTCGCTAAAAATTTGCGAACCGAGTTTTGAATTTACGAGTTTGAGTTCAGTTATTTTGACCGAGTTCATGCCAAGTTCAAGAAGTTTTTATCGGATTTAGGCTAAGTTCAAGCAAATTTTGTCAAGTTTAGAAAGTTTTTTAGAGATCGAGTTCAGAGATTTATGTCTTTCGAGTTAGAATTTAGCAAAAAAGAACCGAGTTCATCGAGTCCCCATCTCTGCTGCCATCATCGACGTTGTAACCTAATCAGCAAAATCGTTGTTTTTTATCACTTACCACCCTCTGCAGCCTCTTTAGTCACTGGGAAAGCGGTGGCTCCGTGAAGGCTGAGGGAGTTGATTGTTTTGAGATTTTTCTTCGTCGGGTCAAAATATGAAAGTGTCGCCGGAAATTCTTGAAGCACAAAACATCTAGCCTTCCACGATGGGACAATGTGGCCCTAAACAAAACGGGGCTATTAGCAATCGTTGTTTGATGGCGTATGGATATGTTTAAAAGTTTAGCGTTTGAGCTATAGATTAAATCAGTGGTTTTCAAACTTCGTGTTTCCACACCTCCCTTACAGATATTCAGTCATGTGACGCCTCCCCCCATTTTATTAAATAGTTTAATAAAAACACAAAATAAAATTTAACACGAACTATGGAACAAAGAAAGAGGAACAACATTCATTTTTGTAATGACAGTTAACCACTCTAAAGGAGCTCGTTAATGTATGCACTGTTTATTCTCACCGCGGCCTCGCGACTTGCCTGAAGAGTCCCATAAGGTCGAAACGCGTCGCGAGGATGAGGCTTCGGTGAGTCATTATTGTTGTAATTTGCATTGTAGAGTATTTTGTAAATTAGTAATTTTATATTCACAGTCAACTGAGTATGCGTTTGATTTCTATAGAGTGGTTAACTGTCATTTTAATCACGGTGCTGATGCGTGCGTCTACCCAAACCTTAGCTGGATGCTTTCGTGCAGCTCACCACTGCCTTTATTTTATTCATTTTTGTCTTTCAATGAGATGATGTCTATTAGCACAAAGGCTTGTTTATTAGCGCAAAGGCTGTTAAATCTCGGTGTTGTTGACGAGATAGCTACTCGTAGTTAGTTGACAGGGCAGCTGGACTTGGCAATTGCATTTTCGAGCATTACTGCGAAATCATTCGATAATACCATGATAATACGAATCGTATCGCACTCGGACGTCACAATGACCTTAGAAGTTTAGTTAAGAGCAGAGGTGGGCACTCGGTACTTTAAAAGTAACGACGATATCGGTACTGACACTTTGCTAAAAAAGTACCGTCAGTACCGATAACGGTAGATTTTTGAAAAAGTAACGACGATATCGTTACTCGGTACCAATTTTCCGTACTTTTCAAACGAAACTTTTCTTTTTAAAAATTAATTTATGTTTTGGTTGACGTCTTGCAAAGCAACGAAATTAAAACCTCATCAAGCTTTTTGTCACATCTGGTGCTAGTGTAAGATCTGAGTTGTAGTCGCGCGCGAATCTTGATACCGCAAGCGAACACTTCGGTTATGTCAACAAGGCGACAGCAGCACGCTCACTAAAACAAGCATTCTCATGAGTGGCAACAGTCATGCATAATCTGTTGATCTCCTGCATGAGTTATGAGGCTAAGTTTACGGAGCATCATCATCAGAAACTCGCTTTGGAGAGCAGAAACGTTTGTCACACCCCGCCTGCTTATCTGGCTACGCTGCTACATTCGAACATTATACTAAGGGCGTGAAAGAGCTTATGGCCTATATGCGAAAAAAATGTTGCGAAGGTTTTTGCTGTGCGAATTTCATCAATGCATGGAAGAAATGTTTTCATTTTCAATGCCACTTTCAGTAGAAGTTGGTGTATCAGTAGAAGCATACTCAGAACTTTTAGAATTTAGATGAATCAAAATCTACATTTTTCTCAGAATTTGCAGGTCTACTATAGTTTTACTTTGATGGAATGACACAGAAATAAATTTTTTCCATACAGTTTAGACCAGTGGTCACTAGCCTTTTTTACACGATCGCTTTTTTCGGAGAATGTGGGCCTAAACTCCCCCCACAAAGCACTGATGAGCAAAAATAAAAAAAGGTCTGCACGTCCACAGATCTACTATTTTTCCACTGAAAAGCGGTGAAGAGCAAAAAAAAGATCTGCATGCGACTTGCAGTTTGCCCAGCTCTGGCGTTGAGGATTTTTGTTTATAAAATTTCATTATTTGCAACACGTATGTAAAAGTTTTTGAAAGATCCTTAAATATGTTGCTTATAAATCTGAACTTACATTTCTACAAGTTCACCACAGTTTAGAAACGCAAGATTTACGATAAAATGACAGCATAATCAAATGTTCGCTGTTAAATCAAGAGATTTTCCTTAATTGTAGTTTGGTCAATTTTATGAGTTTGAATGGATTTGCCATACTGGATCACCAGAATCGAGCTATCAAGTATTTTTTAAAAACGTCCAAAAATTGCGTCTAACGTTGTAAAAATGTTTCAAATTCAAAGCATTTTTTCAGAAAACGCATACAGACCGTTAAGAAACTTCGCACGGACCGGCATGGGGCCGCAGTTCGTTGGTTGCCGATCGCTCATCTACAACAACGTGGTTTTGCGATACTTTTCGAAGATGCTTTTCGCGGAAAATCACGGAAAATTGTCCGCTTTTGCTCTCTTAAGGTTTATTCAAGAAAAGTTACCGAAATATCGAGTAAAACGATCGAAAAAGTAACGACGTTCCAAAAACGGTACATTTTTAAAAAGTATGGACGGTACCAATAACGATACTAAAAAGTACCGCGGTACTTTTGTACCGCGGAACTGGCAAACTCTGGTAAAGAGTAAAGCAAGATTTTGGATACTGGCTTAGATTTTATGCTTGCCAGCTAATTTTTTAAATAATAACCTCACTTGATTTCGCAACTAACACTTCGGTTAATCAAACGAATAGCTGTTGTTTCTGTGCAATCAAACGAATTATGCTATAGGCTTAATATACGAGCATTTTTAATGTTTGTGGTTAACATTCGCGCCTCCCAGTTTGAAACACGCTGAATTAAATAAATTTAAAATCGCATGACAGTATCAATTATTGCTTTGTTTGAATAACAATTAGCATTTTAGCAAATTCATTAAAGAGTTGACAATTTTTTATCACCAGTTAGTTGCCTATGGATTGAGATAAAGTCTAACTCTAAGCTGTATTTGGGACAATTGACTTTTCTATTTTAATCCTTACCCTTTTGAAAAGAATTCCTCTTTTTACTACGTCGCCAGGAGGTAAATCAGATGGTAGGCAGTAACCATGGGGGCCCGGATTCCTGCAAACAAAATTGCTATAAAACCAACGCAAAATTGCTTACTGACTTTATGAAGAAAAACTGATTTTGAGAGCTGAAGTTCGACAAGATGTTTTCTTAGGCCAGGGGTAGTGAACCTGCGGCCCGCGGGCCACATGCGGCCCGCTTAAGTTTTAAATGTGGCCCTCGTGTACATACGGCTCATGTAATGCTAGGCTTACCATACGTCCTCCTTTTTTAACATTTCAACATATTGAACAGTGAAAACATGCCAAAACACAGTTACGCAGCTCAAACTACGGCCTGCGGACGTGATGACTTTTTTTTGCTTTTCACTTGATTTTGGGCGAAACATTGAGCTTCTGCGGACGTGATGACCTTTTTCTTTTTTGGTCTCCACTAAATTTTGAGAGGAACTTTTTTTTGCTCTTTACGCATGAAATGTAAATGCGGCTCGCTGAAAATATCATGCGTGCAATGTGGACCGCTATGCCTAAAAGGTTCCCCACCCCTGTCTCAGGCAAAGCCATGGCTGTCGTTATCAGCGCTATATGCTAGCCGGATGATCCCTAAAAAACGCATATCAAGCAACAAATAATTGAAATAAAACAGTAAAAAATGACTGCTGATGATGATTGTTGAATGTATGCTGCCGAAACGTCTTAATCCAACGAAAGATTATTTGGTTTGAAATATAAGCTTATTTGTAGAATTCGTTTGCATGCTTTTATTAGTTATGTGTAGCCATACCTTTGTTGTGATTTAGAAGTTGAGGTCGAGGAGTTGGACTTCAAGTTGGTTAAATACGACGTAGACATGTTCTTCAATGACGTTTCGTCAGTAAGCTGGAAGTTAAATACGCAAGAATTAGAATTCAAAATCAAATCTTCATTATACTCGCCGTATTACGCCGAAGCGTGTAACGAGTTGCGGGGCCCATCTCCGCGGCTTAGCGCCTGGGCAACACAGCTCCGAAGAAACTCGCAAGCTCGCAACTCGCAAGAAGAAGCTCGCAAGGGTGGCGAGTCGTTGGCGACTCTGTGCCGATTTGACCGGTCCGGGAATCGAACTCCAGACCTCCCGCACCGATAGCGCGCGCTAGCAACTGAGCTAACGGCTGAAGAATTAGAATTTGTTGGTATAAAACCTTAAAGATAATTCTCTTCAGAAAAACACGGTTTTCATTGTTTTTTTGAAACTAATCTTGGCTGACAAAAACCACGAAGCAAACCGTGAGCTGCTTTAGTCATTATTAGAGTTTTGTAGATCATACTAACGTACTATTTCATGCTTACTTAGGCTATAGTTATTAGTTAGGCCTAAGAATCACTGTAATAGACTTATTAGATGAATTTTTTATCCACTTAACCGCTCACGAATACTGTATGCTTCCTGGCTACCGCTTTTTGAGATTTTGTTACCGCTTTTTTTTTATGGTTTTCGGTTTGCGGACTGCGGTGACAGTTTCGGGGAAGGGTGTCATTGCTTTTGCATTACTCCATAATCCAGAAAAAAATGGCCTTTATGACTTCACACTCCAAATTCGAAGCACTGGAACTTACCATTCTGAAATATTGAGAGTTGTCATACAATGATAATTCATGAGCATCAGAAGATAAACATTCAATAAACCCGACCTGGACCAGCGTCTTAATAGCGTCCTCTGCCTCGGTCCGGCCCACTCCCAAAACTCCTTCGGTCCATCTTCGCAGTTCAGCACCTATTCGAAAACCAGCGAAGATTTTTAGGAATTGAAGAGGTTTTGGGGGACAAAATTTAAAGTGATGATTTGCGCTTCAAAAAAGTAAGGGATAGCAGTTCACAACAAAACAATTCGCTTATTTAAGGATTCGAACTATAGCAAAAAAATTTTTTTGCAACCACGTACAAGCTAAATCCTGCGTTATTGTCGAAGCGTTTTTTGAGTGTTAAGTCTTGTACGAAGATAGGCTAAACCTAGTTTTTGAATCAGTTAATAAGTGATTAAACCTTCAAAATGCTCAAAGAAACTAAAAAATCGAACTGTAGTTGGCTTTTTATGTAACAAGTATAAATACATAATAAAAATTTATTTCTATATTTTCTGTCCAATAAACGCATATATGAAAGCAAAGGAATACCTGACACGACTTGATTTTGCAAGCTTTTACCGCTTCCTATTGCACTAGCCTTGCTGCCTTCTTGATTCAACAGTTCCGCTTTACGACGCTCGTCAGCTGCATTCGATTTTACTACGCCAGATTGTTGAGGAAAAGCTTGGGGTTGTCCAATCTAAAGGTAAGAAATGTTAAGTTTTGCATAACATTACCTGTAGAGCAGTGGCTTTTTAATCGGAGTTCCGTAAGTTTACGATAACAGAGCTGAGTTTAAGTAAATTAGTGTGTTAAATTAATTCACAGAGGTCCTCAAATCTCAAAAATGTTTTACTGGGGTTCTGCTCCACCAGAAAGGTTGAAAACCACTGACCTAGAGCAACAAATTTTGAAGAGTAAGTAACCTATCTGCGCAAAAATAGTAACCTACGCAGGAGCATCATTTTAACAACTTACAAATACTACTGTAGGTGGTAGGCTAAGTAATTATTATGAGATATAACAGGCTTATACAAAACCTTGCAACCCATGATCATGTTTTCGAATTTAAAAGATTAATAAACAGTATCAAGAAGGAAGCGTTTTTCCATATTTTTATATAAAAACGGAGCCTTTTGATAGTATTTCATCAGCATAAAGTTTTTTTGCGAATATATTTTATTACTTTCGCAAAATTGTACTGTTCATTATAACATCATTAAGTTTATAGCTTTTTTAAAAATAAGTAGTTAAGGCAAATTTCTCAAGAATTTTACCGATTTTGTCGGGTCCAGCGTATTAATAACTTTTTGAATAGAGTCTGTCCAAATATTAAATTCTTCTGTTGTTCCAGCTTGGATTGGATAATCCACTCCGGAAGCCGTTTTCACGATAAAAACGTTCTAAAAAAACGTTGTTTGTAGTAACAGTAAAAGGAAGTAGGCTATGTTACCTCTGAAAACAACAATCAAACCAGAGTATAGACTATGATAAAACATTGCTAGCGTTACCACGACGAAAATTTATTGGCGTAATGATTGTCACAAATGACTAATTAAAAGTACAGTATGCTTAAAGCCTAAACAGCGAAAATCAAGGCAAAATGCTTTTAAAGATCATTAACTTGAAATTACAGTACTTATAGAAACATTAGCGATTCAGTCACTCTCTCGTGACAAGAAATAAAAATTAAAATAAAAAACAACAAAAAAGAAAAAAAATGGGAAAAACACTCAATTCGTTTCATAAACACACAAATAGAGTACCAAACAAACTTTCAACTTGATTCGCTTAAAACCAAAACTTGTTTAAAATAAATAGCCACATTGAGCGTATTATTAATGCTTTTCAAGCAAAAAGATTCAACAAGAAGGCGAAGGCAACTTGCTCTCTTCGCCTTCAAGTCGGATTACTCGAAATACGAATGCAAATTAAACCCGTCACGTAAGAATTACAGCCCACAAACGATACTTCTGGGGCAACTAGTTACAAAACTGAAGTTCTAAATCAAATTACTCTGCGGAGTTTTTCTGCAAAATGCACTTACTATTCTGGCAGCATCTCCATTACCCAACTCCGCATTTTTTGTTAAAACCGCATTTTCCAATGGAATCCTTCCGTGGGGTACTTTGTGCTTTTGATCCTTGTAATATCGCAGTGACGCTTCAGACAACTTAAACCAACGCGTTTTCCAATTATGACGCCTATGACCCTGTTTACAATGTCATAGTGTTCAATTAGTCCAATATTTTACACTGTTTAATCATGATTACGAATTTTATGAGTTAAGTGTTAATAAATTAACTTTATTCTTAAATAGTTACAAATCATCGAGTATGATAAAACAAACTTACTCTCTTAATTAAAAACCCTTCTATAAATATTGCTCCACTACCACCAGCCATTTTTCTTTGAAAGTTGCAAATTGTACAGAAATAATTTCTATTTTAATCCAGACTAATAGCAGTAAAATATAGTTCGTCCCTGCAAGCAAAAAAGTTCATATAAGTGTGTGTTTTTGTTAAAACTTAGCACAGGGCTGTTTAGCTAGTGCGAAAAATTAAACAAAGTTCTTCTTTCGTTAAGTTTTGGCTTAGCAATACCTGAATGTAAGGACCCTTTTTTATCTATTCCTGTTTCGCAGAACCAAGTTTTTTGTTATTCACGCAAGGTTAGTTTTCCTATGTCAGCAAACGAGCTGTAGCCTGCAGGCTATGCCTACAGGATTCCATCAAAGTATTGGTGGCTGATATTACGTTTTAGAGGTTTTCTATATTTTTTTTCTTGCTCAAAATTTGTGTTGTTTGTTATAAAAACAATTCTGCTTACTGACACTCATTTTTTGATTTTCGATCATTTCATGGGGAAAAAAAGTGAGGGACCCTAAAACCACTCGTTTTCAATCACATAATATTAAATAAACAAAAAACACATGGTTTTACGTTCTGCCGTTTCGTAAAAAAACATCCGTTAGCTTTGATAAAAACTCCAGCTGCATCGCTGTATTATTGTTCTGTTCAATGCAAAACTTTTCCACGAATGTAAGTTATTTTTTTATGCTCGTGCATACTGTCTCATTCTCTTTAAACCAAACAAACCTGTGCTACTTTCATAAACTTCTGCACATTTTGCGGATAAACTGTTGCTGAATAGTAGTGCAGAGCTTCGCTAAAGCTTATAAAAGAGTTCCGTATGACGTCACAACTTCCGGTCGAGTATGACGACGTATGGTACGTAACGCCCCCTACTCAAGTTGGTACTTGACAATAATAGTTTCACAACAGTTAGGATACTTGAGGAAAAAACTACATAAAATTGTGTACCAGCTCTGACAACATTCATCTATGAGTAATAACTCTTCTATTTTCATTAAGGCGTGATATGCCATATACTTCACTATAAATACTTGATAGATGAAAATATTTAACATAAGCCTGCCATGATATTTTTAATAAGATGAAAATTGCGTCAAAAATACGTAACACGCCCAAAAGTGTGCGAAAAACGCGTGAATATTTTGCTTCGTCATTTATTTATAATTGATAACTTTTGCATTTATACTTTTTTTGCCATGCATGTAAAAATACAGAGATTAATTGAATAAAAACAGTTATAAATTGATAACATAATAGCCTCAACACTATCGGTTGTATATTTATGATTTGAAAATAAATCAAGTCTTTAAACTATGAATAGCATATTACTTAGACTGTACTGTAATTATAAAATTTGTAGCAATTTTCTATTATTGGCTTGCATTGTGTGCAGATTCATGGAATCAGATGGAATTCGCTGCATAATCACAAAAAAGCGGAAATTGTGATGAAACAATTGCTATATTTTCGGCCTTTATCACAAAAATATTTGGACATGGTTGACCAACTTCAAAAAAATTAAATCTTCTTTATATTCGCGATATTACGCCGAAGCGTGTAACGAGTGAGGAATCCGTTTCCGCAGCTTGATTAGGGCCTGACAACACCTCCGAAGAAACGCCGCAGGGGTGGCGAGCCTTTGGCGACACCGTGTCTCATTTGACCGGCCCGGTATCGAACCCCAGACCCCTTGCACCGAGAGCGATGCGCTCAACAACAAAGCTAACTGACCGGTTAGGGAGGTTAACTTTTAAAGCAAAAGGTTTTCAACAAAACACAACATTGAAACTGCATAAACTACCTCCTGTAGATCTTTCGATTTTTTCTCCTGTTCATCAATAAATTTTATGCCTCCCATCCAAATAAAATCTATGAATTGACATGTTTCGTGCCGCAAAACGATAATGGTTCTCCCACGATGTATATCTTGCATCATCAAACAAGTAATCGAAGCGAAGTTCAAAATCGACGCAGCCAAGGAAAAGTAAAGGTTTGAAGCCGTGGAAATCAAAGCGGAGTTTTAATTTCAACTTTTCATTATATTTTTGTTGCTTCATGCGCAACATTAGTCAAATACACGGGAATCTACGAGAAAATGTTTCGTTTATGGCTTACGTGGATTGTTTAGCGAAAAGGGATGGACAGTGCTGAATATCAATGATTACAACAACAGTGGGCAAAGTGCGGTTCGCCGGCCTTATGTTCTTGGCTCTTGTTTTAAGGAGTTAATATTGTATTTTTACACAGTACTGTGAAAATTGTTGTTTACGCGTATGGTTTTCTCACACTCTACTGTAATTGTTATTGATATGCATCGTTTCCTCACAATTATAGTTAGCTTCAAAGCTGACTGACTAAGTTTGGCGAAATCGGCAAATTCGGCATAACTTTCATTACTGGTTGAGTTATAACTTAAGCCGAGGGTCATGAGATTCCTTGTACTGAATTGATTCCTTTTCACAATGATGATAAAGTCAGTTGACTTCGGAACATGGGGTTGCGCCCCCGGCTACCCCTCCTCTCCTGCGTCCTAAGGTTGAAAAGTTACCCATTTTTAGACTTGGAGACAGCAATATGGTGCTGTCAGCAACGCTGTATAGCAAGACGTTTTTACTCAGTAAACTATCAAATAGAAGCTAATAGTTAATTTAATGCCGATAATATCGTGTATTGTTGCGTTTCTTTTTATCAAATTATTTTGTTCGTTGCAATTATGTCAACGCACAGCCAGTTGCGTAGCCAGCCAAAAATTTCGGGGGAGGGCAAAACTTCAAAGGCTTGTCCCAGCGGTGGAGGTCTGGAAGCGAAACCCCCAGCCGCTGACGAATATTTACGGTTTTTCAACAAAAAACGTGTAATTGTTCTCATTTTTTATAAAAACATACCTTTACTTAATGCAAAAGTACTTTCAACATGTAACAGAAACTTGAATCTTGGTGAACTGGTTAATCCATAAAAGTACGACTCCAGCTTGCTCTACGATGATCAATATTCTAGCAATGACAAGCAGTTGGCCAGCACGACGAACCATCGTCAGTCGGACGCCATAATAAGACTGCACTTTATGCAAAAAGCTTTAATTTTGTTGATCACACAATGGCCAAAGGGTGGTAGGGCCATGGCACGGTGCCCTCCCTGGATGAGCTCTTGCTTTAGTTTCCTGCCTACACCAAGACGAGCGAATGATAATAACTTAAGTAGGCTACCGGTAGCAAAATGTGACAGACCCATTGGCGTAGCGAAAAATTATAAAAGGGGGGCATAGCCTAAATTCCACATTTTTTTCAAGCGTACTTTTTTTGGAAGAACTAATTTGAAGCTGATTAAGAATCAAGATAGGCTATAGGGGGGTTCAGAGGCATGCTTCCCGGGAAAATTTTGAAAATTTACATGCTGTAATGTCTATGCTAGTACTTTTGAATAGTTTTCACGCAAATTTGGTCGAAAATTTTTGACTCTAATTTTGAGTGCTGCGCCAAATATGACGCATTTTGTTTGCACATTTTAAGGCTTATTGCTACTGAAGAAGCTCAAAATTGTGGAAAAGTTGTATACATGGAAAACATCTTTGAAAATGGCTGGTGGGAAGATGCATATCCCTTATCCTAGCCCCTCGATCTGCCCCTGGCCATAAGCTACAGAAATCATCGAAAGAGTCGGGCAAAAGACTGGCATATTTCAACATGGCACAATGTCCCCCCCCTAAGTACGCTCCTGGTAACAGCTAATGAGGCTGTACACGAAACAGCTCTACGGCCCAAAGTATGAAGGCAGATTAGTAGCTTATTAGTTTACCCTATCTCTTAACAAGCTTTGAACTAGGTACTAATTTGGAAGTGAACAGTAACGTCATACTTAATTTATTCCAATTAGAAAAACAAGTAGCCTAAGTGGTGTTGTAATAGCTTTCATTTGCAAAGTATTGCATATAATATCAAGTGTCTATTACATGCCACAACGTTACCAATAGGCTGTATCGTAGCAAACACACTATAAATTACACAATTTCAAAATGCTGTCGCCAGTGGCGTTGGAGGTACTTTTAAAAAGGGGGGGGGGCTGAAGTTTGTGTTACCATACCAACGTCTGGGGGGCTTCGCCCCAGTGGCGATTCTAAGGGGGACCAGAAGGGGGCCATGGCCCCCCCAGATTTTTGCCTGGCTCTCAGGTTGGCCCCCTGGTTTTAAAAGCTCATGTAGCCTATGACAGGATATGAAAATATACTACTCGATTGCCCAACCTCAGTTACATTAAATAATAGAAAGCCATCTGGCTGAATGATTGGTTGAAAGTTTAAAACTATCGATTGGTAAGTTTCGTATTATTTTTTATCTTCAGTTATTGTTTGTGTATTTATCTTTTACTTCTTTAATTTATTTTTGTATTATGTTTTTTGATGTGGGGCCTCAGAAGTGAATTTAGGTAGGACATTGTGCCATGCCCCCCTCTTGGACTCAACCTTTCAATAAAAAAGAACAAAACAAATGGTGCCAAGTGACTAAAATAAGCCAGACTCTTTTCATGATTTTTGTAGCTTATGGCCAGGGGCGTCTCCAGTGGGGCACAATGAGGGGTATGCATCCCCCACCAGCCATTTTTTAAAATGTTTTTGATGTATACAACTTTTCCATAATTTCGAACCTCTTTGATATCAATAAGCCTCACGCCTTAAGCATACATAATCGAAAATATGCGAACAAAATGCATCATATTGGCGAACCACTAAGAATTAAGGTCAAAAATTTAAACAAAATTTGTCTGAAAAATATTCAAAGCACTAAAATAGTCATTACAGCATGTAAATTTTCAAATTTTTTCCAGAAGAGCATGCCCGCGGACCCCCCTAGTGCCATTTTTATTTCTCAATCAGCCTCAAATTAGTTCTGCCGAAAAAAATGCGCTTGAAAAAAATGTCGAAATTATGCCCCCCCCCTTTTAAAATTTCTCGCTACGGCACGGTGTGGGTTTCACAACGGTAATGTGTCGCGTCGTTTACACAACGGTAATGATCGCAAGGTTGTGGTTCAACTCGTATACCAGCCGCGTTGATGCGTCCAAGGATAAGATGGTTCACGATGATTAAATGATCTCTGCTAGGGGGATTTTTAACAAACAGCTAATTGAAGAACAAACAGAAAACTTGAAAGCAACAGCAACTCCTAAGCGAGCATGGATTCATCTTAGGTATAACGCCTCTGTTGCTTTCTGGTATCAGAAGGAAATGCGAAGAAATCAAATCAAAATTTTTTTGTTCACCGTAGTAGTGGTTAAAAATGAGTAAGCAACTAAGCAAAATGAATAAAACGAAAATATTTCAAAGAGGGGGGGGGCAATTGCCCTTCCATGGCTACGCCCCTGCCCACAGCACAGCACCATTGCTTTTCCTGGACAAAAAAAAAAACGAAACACCAATCAGCTACCTAAACACAATTACCCAGTCCACATGTCCAATTAAAATGGGCAAAAAACCCACAAGTCTTTTGCATCATAATCAAATTTTTGAGATTATAATTGAAAAAGTGATTATGACATCAAATATTTGATTATGATGCAGAAAACCCGTGGACTTTTGGCCCTCTTTGATTGGAGATGAGGACAAGGGAATTGTGTATTTTCAGTAATCTATGATGTGAAAACAGTAGTTTATGGTGGACTAGTTTTAGGTTTAGACTTAATATATGCCTTTTAAGTGGCGTTATTAGTAAAGCTGTCATTAGGCAAAGTGATTTCCAGAGATGCTTGTTGAATTGTTACCTTTTACAGGGTTTATTTCGCTGTTGTTTTGTGCTTGCGTCATTGAATTTTCCCTATTTTACAACTGTTCCATCATAGACACTCTATTGTTTATTCAAGTGATAAATGTTTGAGGAAGGAAGTTGACGCGTTGACGATGCAAGGAACAATAAATTCTATAAAAAAGTGTGAGCCGCAATATAGGCTACCTTATCATGGGCTACATAATCAACTTGCTGTATGACGCAAGCTCTATAGATGCAATGCAATTTTTGCTTGAAATTCGGTAAGATGGGTTAATTATACAGCATTCATAACACGCAATATGCGCTACAAAATAAAAGCATTGTGACACGTCCAAAACGTTTTACAAAGCATTGATTACAAAGCACACGACATGACGTCACTGTTAGTTTTGGCTTTTGTTTTCTACTTAAAATTTTTCAACCTTGCTCATTCGTATAACAAGGGCAAACAAACACGAAAAAATGAAACCTCAGTTATACCCCGCGGAAATATGCCAAAGCGTGTAACGAGTAACGGAGCCCAAAACCTCTGGCACCAATGGCGATGTCGTTGCCAGTATGCATATATCCAGTTGGCCTAACAAAATAGGTTATTGTGTAAGCAGTTAACACAGCCGCTGTTGTCGTTGCCTAGGAACATTTTAGTTGCTATCGTCCTGTTTGCAGTCGAAAACTGAAAGTAAATCTGTGACACTCAGACTCCAAAATTTTTAGCAGTTCGACGCTTATTTCAACTTTTCAGTAAGCCTTCGACTACCACGTCAACGTAACCTTGGTCATTGAGACCTCCAATCTTGGTCACAGACTCGCACTCCCTCTACATTTTATTGAGCTTGTATAATGTAGTTTCATCTGATCGGACAAGATTAAAAGCAACGATTTTCGTAAACTTTTCAAGATCGAATCATGGCTCTTCAGGCAGAAAAGATTACGGCTGCATCGGAACGGACAGGAGAGATTGAGCTTGATGGCCGAAGTGCTTTCCTCAGCAATACTCAATGGTCAAAGGCCTGAAGAACATTCGCGAACGTGCGTGTTGGCAAAATTAGGTAGATAACCTTGCCTAGTCTCGCCTTGGAATTCCACTTGTGGTAAAAAACCAATCGAGATGCTCAGAAAAAGAACGACGTTCTTCTGACTTATTTCATCACAAAAGTGCCATTGGGATAAAAAAAGGCTAGAGCTTGTGTGTCTATATTAGTAGCAGTACTAATATAAAGAGTTCAGTGATGTCATGCTGTACATTTAGACCTGCATTAATTTTATTAATATTGGAAAACACGATATTATTTATAACTTTCTTTGTCACTATCAACATTCAATTTTCGGTGGAAGTAGTGCGTGGCATCAGATAATAGACTATTCTGCTTCACGCGTGATGGTGGAAAAGTTACAGGCTTAACCTGAGGGGAAAACCAAAGCATTACAACATAAAAGTTCTGTTGACGCATTTTTAGTTGCTGTTTTGCTTGGCTTATGAAACTCATTTTCGAGAGCAGTATTGTTTCCTGGCGTAGCTTTACGCGCTGTGCGTTACACGATCAACAACACGATCAATATTAACACCCAACTTTCACTTTTGAAAAGTTTGAGAGGAAACAAACACGAAACTTTCCTATTTTTATCACGAAATAAAAATGGAATAAAATTACAAAACAGCGAAGGCTACAGAAACAAGCTTAATTTTGCAGTATGAGGTTTTCGATGGGCATAAGCCACATAGCAATTCCGCAGTATGACATCAAGATGCGCCACAATGATATTGCAAATTTTAAAAGAGAAATTTCGAACTACAAGCTACGCTATAAAATCATTTTTTGATCATGAGCTGAGTTTCTGGTGCAGATGTTGAAATTATTCTATTCAGTATTTTTAGCTTTTTGTATTTCACCATATAGGCTACCTCGTGATTTCATTTATTTGAATAATTCAATTAATTATACTGAATTACTGATCAACCGCAAAATTTAAACGAAAATGCCACCCAAGTTTACCAGAAGAATTTTTTCTGCTGATTCCAAATCTGCAGCCAGTTTTTGTCCATCACGTCAGGTTTAAAAGATACAGGTATTTTGTGCTTTTTTTTTTATCTCGGTAAAAATTTTCAAAACGCAATTGTCACACCACAGTTTACTTTTGTCCATCACAAATCAAAGCATGAATAAACTTAAAATGACGTTAAATTTTGGCTGTGACATCACAGTTTTCGTTTGTGAGTAGCAAAACGTCACAATGCTCCTTGATGTGAACTTTTCAGTAGGATACAAAAGGTAAACTGTTGGTCATGGAAGAAGTTCTATTCTCTGACCCAACACGCGGAAGTTGTTATGACTTCACATTCAGCTGGCCAGGAAGGACGACGTTCGTATGATTGTTGCACCTTGGTCACATGGGGAAATTCGACTGGAGTGACATGGTAACTTGTTACATGCCACAACCAACGCTCCCTCTAAGAGCTTCCTTAGTGTGCGCGGAATGGAAGGCAGTGTGAGCTCCAAAAAATGGTCTGTGCGGAAAATTTAAAAAAATAAAAAAGAACACAACATTTAAAACGAATACAGAATTAATTTATACACTCAAATTACAGCAATAGAGAAGCACAAGTGTAGACAAAAAACGACGTTTAGTTTGTAAAATGAATGCTTGATGATCACAAGCCTAACAAGTATACTGACTGATCTCTGCTGCTACTTGATAAGTTCAAGTAACAGCATCTGTTGTGTTGCTGAATGTTTTGACAAATTTAACCTCAAACAACCTGTTTCACTCTGTTAGACATCCTCAGGTAGAGTTATGAAATAAAAATGATTTAAAAGCAATTAATGTGCGAAAATTTTGCTGAAGTTAATGCATATTTGTGTCATCATCAGACGGAAGCAGGTTTTGAACTCCTGAACCAGATAGGCGCCAAATAGAGCTACGCACCTTGCCACTTCGTAGGCTGGGAACGGTATCTCAGCGATTAACTCAGCTATTTTAATTCCTAGCTTTAAGTGGACACACGGTAGTCTACGGCATAAGTACCGGAAATCACATTAGAATCTCAATTGCACCCGTGGCCTAGTGGTAACTGGCAAGGTGCGTAACTCTGCCTGCCAAGGTCACAGTTTCATCAACACCTTACTTACCATTTCTTCATTCTCTCCTTTAACCCCATGTGTTCTGTCTATTTTTCATTTAAACACACCACTAACTATTACATGCCTTGTGCTTATTAGTTTAACCCTTGTCAAAACACAGGGCCGGCGGAACCGCCCGCCGAACCCCCCGGCCGGGAAAGGCTAGACCTGATCAGGGGCCCCGCCCTGAACACCGCGGCTTTTTTTTACTTGGAAATTATTTTAATACGTGTTACGACACAACATTAATTTGTTTGTGTGCGCGTGTGTAGAAAGGTGCTGACGGGAGTGTGAGGGGTTGATGAATGTTAGACTTCAACTGCGTTGCTCTTGTTCGAAATGTAGGCTGCTGTAGGCAAAATTGCTTGTATGTAAACGATTTTTTTGATCTGTTGAATGAATGAAAGCATAGCCTAATTTTCTTCTGTCAAAAATACACATGTTATGAAATATCAGTTATAGCAGCAATTCTAACTTCCTATTTCATGAGCCTTGCTTCGAATGAGGTTGTGTCATGGTGGCCTTGGTGGGGGGGGGCTCGGGCCCCTAGTTCTAAAAAACAGTTTGTCGAGGGAGCCCAGGGGGCGCTCTTCAATTTGGCCAAGTCCTTGAGAACGTATTTCGTAAAAGGTTTGCAAGCGGGGCGTGAGCATAGCAGTGACTTAATGATTGAACGTGTATTTTGAAATCTTTTTTTCGTCAAACATCAAAACTTGTTTCCCCAAAACAGCTGCATCCTTCCCATTAAGTCGATTAGGAGTAGGACATTGCAAATAAATCGGTATATTTTCTGCATGATTTTTGAAGCGTGGTGGGCAGTGCCGTACCGGTATCAACGCATCTCCGAAGTTTGGTCCCCCTGGTGGGGGGGGGGGGGCATTTGTAGGGGCCCCACAATATTGTAGTGCAAGGCTCACAATTAGAGACAAAAAAATTTAAAAAGCTGCTGAAAAAGCACTATACTTGCAATTTGCAATTACAGTACAAGATGTAAATTGCAATTAAATTTTTCCGGGGGAGCATGTCTCCGGACCCCTGGAGTCATAATTGATTTTCATTCTGCTTTAAATTTGCTCTGATTTTGCCACACACCGAAAGAAACTGTGTGCAAGAAAGTTTGGGGCACCCTTCCTGAGGAAATTTCTGAATACGTCCCATGTAATAATACAGCTAATGAGGAAAGTTCGTAACCGAGTCGAAAAAGCGCGAAACTGCCGGAATGCTTGAAGATATCAAAAGGTCCCATCTGGAGCTTTTTTGGGGGGAGGGGCAACAGTCTTCACACGGCACTGGTGGTGGGGCGTGGAAAAAAATAACTAACGCCAAAGGGGGCGTGACTGAAAAAGTTTGAGAAGATCTGGTATAAAACAATAGATTGTTTTGCATTATACAGGGCCCCTCTAGTTTGAATTTTACCAAGGCACCCCTGGGTCGTGCATGGTAGGTGTTTAGAAGATTGTCGATTTACCATGGTTTTTGCACAAAAGCATTAGGGGTGTGCGACTCCGCAAGCAAAGTGGATCAAAATTGGTTCGTCAAACGGATCGCTAAAAGTTCAGATTTATGACATGAGATAACTTTAAGTAAGGCCTACTTTAAACTTCAGTTGTTTTTTTAAGTACCGGTTATTGCCAAATGGATTGATGATTTACTAGGATAACTTTTCTCCTGCTTTTTCTCACATCTTGTCACACTGTGCTGGGCCGTTTTTCATTAATTTTATTTTGTTATTGTGACGCTTAATAGCGCAAAAAGAGTCAGTGATTCAAGTATTAAAACGATTTTAGGTAAAACATTTGCCGGTAGTCCGGTAAACGCTTGCACTGTGGAACCAGAGAGTGTTCTTGAGAATTAAAATTTAATAAAAATGAGTATTCTTCACGCACCGGTTATACACAGGGATTCCATACCGTCCTTACTTCAAAGATTTGTTTTTATCTTGAGAGAGTACATCTTGGAAAATATTATTGTTCTTATGTTTTGAAACGTTCTTATTTTTGGCTTGCGTTCTTATTTTGTCTTGTTTGGACTTCATAAACCAAGCTTTGCGTTATTTACCTTGCCTTATTTTTTGTCCTACCGTCAAAGCTTTAATGTGGCATCATAAAAGCAACACAATCTCATTTGGAACGCAAAGAAGCAAGACATTGATTATGAGATGGGCATGAAGCATTTTTAGCACTTCAGACTGTTTAAATAGGCCTAATAACAATAGTAACAACTGGGGTTATTTTCAAATTATATAGAACGGAAAATTCAACAGTAATTGAGGGAGATTGTGAAGTGAGCTTGCGCTCTTCGAGTCAGCAGCCGCCCGTTACATATCAAAATGCGATCGGCTCCAACCGCGAATCGAACCCGTCACGTAGAATCTGTTACCTGAGCGCGATACCGCAAGGTTAGATGGGAAGGTGTTGCATTTTTACAGTAGCTTAATAATGCCCATGCAGTTTAATTATTTTTCCAGTCGTCCTTATTTTGAGTTTCAGATTGATGAAATCTTTGGTATAGGCCTACTTCAGACGGTCAGGTAGTTTTAGAAGCCAACTTACATAAGTTTTGCCGTAACGCCATTGAACAACTTAGATCAAAAATCGCACGAATATGCATGAAATGCAAAGTCGGATGAAAATCGCATTATGCGTAAAACCACCTTTACCTTCCATTTTGCTTGCGGCTAAAGGGGGCCCCACGTGAAGTTTTCGGGGGGGGGGCCTCAGTTGGCCTAGCGCCGGCACTGTCAAAACAGTATTTCCACGAAACATCTCCATTTTGTCAATAACATGCCGTTTTCTTTTTACGAGTTTTTATGGCAAAGCGTTCTATTTACATTAAGATTGTCAAGCGATTATGACATTACTGTATTTTTAGTTAATATGCTCGATTGATTACTGGCACAGAACAATTTCATGGTACCACTGCCCAATTAACTGATTACACCTTGAATTTGTAAAGCAATACTGTCAAATCTCAAATGTGAGGCTTGCTTACGATTGAAAGCACGTATTTAGCTTGTCTTGCTGTCAATACTTAAGCAGTGCGCGGCAGAACAAATGCTCTGCGTGGGGTTTCTCGGCCAGCTAAGCGGCAGCGCAAGTTACAGGGAACGTACACTACAGTAGTTCGGCCCTCTGATCGGTGACGGCTACAAGTAGACTTCCATTGTTGAATTTAGTTGTTATAATATACGCGTATTTATTCATTGTCCAATGAAGTTGTTATGTAATACGCTGCACATAGTGGGCACTCTCTCCTCAATTTTAGTTTTTTAAATACAGAATGGTTACGGTGATTAACACAACCAGCGCTTTAAAAAGCGGGGAAAACATTTTCTACTTGTGGTTCCGAACTTGGAATATCGCACCGTAGAAAATGCCCTCTGCGGAAACGATTCTCCCGTGAAAAAGAGGCGCGAATCGCAGGCTCCTGGACAAATACACATAATGTAACAAAACTTGTTTAAAATTATGGTTACAAGTAGATGCATGTAGTGTTTGCACTTACATTTTTGAATGAAATGGTTACAAATACCTACATTGTAATACAATTGTTAAAAAATACGTGTATTGTAATAAAACTTGTTTAAAATTATGATTACATGTAGTTGCATGTAGTGTTTTCATTTACATTTTTGAATAAATGGTTACAAATATTACATTTTAATAAAATTCGTTTAAAATTAGTACGAGTTACGGTTACATGTAACGTTTTCACTTAAATTTTTGAATAAAATGGTTACAAATATCTATATCACAATAAAATTGTTAAAAAATACGTATATTGAAACAAAACTTGTTTAAAGTTTTGGTTACTTGTAGTTGCATGTAGCGTTTTCACTTACATTTTTGAATAAAATGATTACAAATACCTATTGTGTAAGAAAATTTGTTTAAAATTAGCACGAGTTTATTGTTACATGAGATTACAGGTAGTGTTAAATGTCTATATTTTAATAAAATATGTTTAAAATTAGTATGAGTTTATGGTTTCAAGTAACGTTTTCACTTATATTTTTAAATAAAACGGTTACAAATACTTACATTTTAATAAAATTCGTTTAAAATTAGTACGAGTTTACGGTTACAAGTAGCGTGGTTTGAATAAAATGGTTACCAATACCTACGGTATATTGTAATAGAACTTGTTTAAAATTAGTACGAGTTTATGGTTGCAAGTTGTATTTTCACTTGCATTTTTAAATAAAATTGTTAAAAATACGCAATCTTACATAAAATTTGGTTAAAATTAGTACAAATTTACGGTTACATGTAGTGTTTTTTCTAACATTGCATGTAAAATTGAAACAAATACATATATTTTAATAAAATCCGTTTAAAACTAGTACAAGTTTATGGTTACTCTTTGAATAAAACTGTCAAAGATTACACTTACACACAATAGAGATTTCCAAACAACATTATAGAGGGTACGTACCACAATCATGTATAACATTTACACATACAGGTCTATTTTCGATATTTTCTCCCATAAATTTGAAAGATGTTTACCTATCATGCATCGAAATTGCTTTAAAAATTACAGGTTTTGAAATAAAATAATATCTGTACGTACTGCAAATTTAAATTTACCATGATTTTACCACAAATATTCTGCTATGTAGTCAGCAATACCCAGAGATGGGCAGTATCGAGATACTTGTATCGGCGATACGTATTGCGCGATACTTTTGTATCGATATCGATTAAATGTTTCACTACAGTATCGCGTATCGGTATCGATTAAGCATGTTTTTGTGCATCGCCGATACAAGTATCTCGATATTGTTTTTGAGCAAGATCAATCTTACCAGGTGTTGACTGCGTGTTCACTTACGATTTCTGAAGAATGTGAAATGAAGCTAAATTCCCTCATTGATGCAAAGAGACGTACTGTCCGCAAATTTCTCTTATCACTAGCCTATTTGCAATTGTTTCGTAACGCCATTGAACGACGTTAATTGTGAAATTATAACATGTCCCAATTAACAGCTCATATGGCCGAGTGGCAAGAGTGTCCGCCTCGAGAGCTGTAGATTGGGTTTTGATTCCGAGTCGGGTCAAACCAATGAGTTTAAAATTGCTATTCACAGCTTCTCCTGCATGACGCTCACTATTTAAGGGACATTGAGAACAAGGCGGCAAGTTCACTTGTGACATTGGGAAAGGCACTTAGCGGGATTCCCCGTCTTGGTGTGGTAGACAGATGGCTGGCAGCTCCTAAGCGAGCTCGTATGGCGCATTGATGGCTTTCTCGTGATAGGAGGATAAATATGCAACAAAAAAAAAAAAAAAATACGTGATATTTTTACGTTTTGCAATTGTCCGCAGAGTGCAAACTTGTAGCAGTTTTTTTAATTCATTTGTAAACCAATTTTTTTAATTGATTTTTTTCCTGATATTGTATCGAGATACTTGTATCGGCGATACGAGATCGATATCGGTATCGATTTAGCACCTCCTCAAAGTATCGTGTATCGGTATCGATTAACTCTATTTTCAAGTGTCGTGCATCGATATCGATTAACTCAGAAACTGAGTATCGCGCCCATCTCTGGCAATACCTTATATCAGGGGTAGCGAACCTTTTTTGGCGAACGTGCCAAAATATTAAAAATGAAGTTTAGCAAGCTAATGCCGTGCCATTGCATTAAATGAACTGAGGAGAAAGTGGTTCAGCGACGTGCAGACCTTTTTATTTTCTTGGTCTTCACCAGATTTCAGTAGGATACAGTAGCTCTACCGACGTGAGAACCTTTTTATTCTTTCTTTCTGTTTGGTCTTCACCCGATTTCAGTTGGAAACAGTAGCTCTGCGGACGTGAAGATCTTTTTTTCCTCTTTGGTCTTCACCCGATTTCTGTAGGAAACATAGCTCTGCAGAAGTGAAGATCTTTTTTTTCTCTTCGGTCTTCGCCCATTTTAGTAGGAAACAGTAGCTCTGCGGACGTGAAGACCTGTTTTTTATCTTTTTGGTCTTCACCCGATTTTAGTAGGAAACAGTAGCTATGCGGACGTGAAGACCTGTTTTTTTCTTTTTGGTCTTCACTCGATTTCAATTGGAAACAGTAGCTCTGCGGACGTGAAGACCCCTTTTTTAGTCTTCACCTGTTTTTAGTTGGAAAAATAGCAGCTCTACGAACGTGCAGGCTTTTGGGGGCAATTTGGACCCACACTTTCCGAAAAAAAAGTTTAAAGTATCAAAAGGCGTGCCAGAAAAAAACCTGCGGGGTGCCACATCTGGCACGCGTGCCATAGGTTCGCCATCCCTGCCTTATATCACACATAACTCTGAAAATTCATTACGAGTATCTGTTGTTTTCTTAAAGTTTGTTTGCAAACTGTACTACAGTGTAAAAAGTATTCACTGAATGCATCCTCAGCTTGAATCGTTGTTTCCTACATGTTACGTTTAAAATTTTCCCTTTTCTTTTTTTTTTTTTTTTTTTCATTTCAAGCCACTTAATTGCTGCTTGGGATTTTTGTGGAAGTGAAGTACATGCACCATGAACATGACCTAGTTGAGCATCGAACCTGCGAAGCCAGCTTCGGAGCCTAATGCACCAACCACTCGGCCAACTCCATGTGCTGCTTTTCTTAATAAAAGCTCATCACACCGCCTTGTGGTAGATGCATGACAAATGAACTTCCGTCAGTTGGAGCGAAAATACCTTTACTGTAAATAACGAATAAACGTTAGACGTTTAACGTAACCATACCATTGTTTGAAATATCAAAATCAAATGAAAAATTCTAGTCTTTATCTGCAATAATTTGAATTAGAAAAGTTTCAGTCCGGCCTACATCAGTTAGTGTATTTCTTTTTGAATGTTCCTGTCAATTTTAAAATCGGGCAGATGAAAGTTGGCTTAACCAAAAAGCACCACAAACTAAATTCGTATCGAAAATTCTTTTTCCTTTTTTTTACTGCCTCGCACAGTCAATGCCTTCTTCTACTGTAAAAAGAAAACGTTTGGAAATATATTGGTTTGTTTCATATTTTGGTTTGTGTGAGGCTGTGTTTGGAAATATAACGGTTTGATCGATATTTTGGTTTGTGTGAGGTTGTGTTTGGAAATATATTGGTTGGTTTGATATTTTGGTTGGTTCTGCGCTGTTTGTTCTTCCGGTACGGTAAAAAACGAAGGCAGAAAAAATCTATTCTCCAATTTTATTTTTGACGTTTCGCTTGGCAATGAACGCCAAGCTTCATCAGAAAATACGGTGACCTGGGAATTGGAGAGTAGATTTTTTCTGTCTCCGTTTTTTACAGTACCGGAAGAACAAACAGCGCAGAACTTGAGTTAGCCTAGCTAGCCTAGACTGCGATGCCCGGCATACAAGTCCAACAAAATCTTCCCCACTATGCAGTGTTTATTTAGGTTGGTGTGAGGCTGTGTTTGGACATATTCTGGTTTGTGTGATTCATAAGCGGCGTATTTTATGCAGCTTTCCAATAAAAGATGAAAGAGTGTACGGATTTTTTGCAGTTTCATACTGTTTACTTGAATTTTTGAAAGGGTGTTCTTAGATTTTAACATGACGTTCTTACGTACCATGTAGAAGAGGACCTTATAGTTTTGTGGTTTTCGTGATATTTCACATACGCTTTTATGTTAATTTACACTCCAGCTAGTTCTTGAAACTTTGCAAAAGAATACGGTTTGGTACACACTTTTTCATCTAGTTGCTTTTTTTTTCGGTTTTTCAAGATCAGGCTTATAAAAATAGTGCAAAACGTATATAAAAATCTACTCTGAAACATTGACAAATTTTCAGCTGCAAAACGGTTGTGACGCCTTCAAGTTCCGTTTAGTTAATCAAAGGTTAAATACTAGGTCAGCATCAAAGCAAACAATGCATGTTCAAACAAGTGTTCAAAATTTTTCTACCGTATGGCGCAGTCTTCTACATTTTACTGGGATATACATTTTTCGCAACGCTCAGTGGACTGTTGCAACTGCAGATATGATAGTGGTATGCCAAAAACAATAAAAAGTTATTGCTTAATAATTATACATTGATAACCTGAAACAAAGACACGCAAACCCCAACCTGAATATCGTATAAAATAATGTCACATGCATTTGATTCAAGTGTTTCAGTCAACCCTCAAACATAAAACCACCACTCGAATCCATTAGTTTTTGACTTGAAAAAGCATTTTCCGTAACGTAAGCCTGAGTAAGCCGCACATACTTCTCCGTTAGATACACTGGAAGAACGCCCCTTTAAAATATCGCGTGCTAACAAAACCGCGGTACAAAGCTTAACCGAGAAAAACTCGACCAATTTTCCGCGGACTATATATTTCAAGCAAGAGAACACATAATTCACTAATAATTTCGTGGCTGACGTTCTAACGCGAGCCAGCGTTGTGCTAATCCACGACTTCCCCATTGTATGAAATTGCGAGGCAGCTGCCGAACGCTCAAAACAATCATAGGAGCAAATTTCGTGCCAGCAATTAGAACGCTCGATAACTACTGAGTGAAGCCGAAACTGCAGCAGTCGCTTGTTCTCGAAAACGTTAAATCAAGACCTAATCTCGTCAATCTTCTAATGACCTCCCCCCTCAGGTGACAACCTGATACTAGCGAGAACATGGATGCTGTAAAGGAGTCCCAACCGCGACCAACACCCCGAACGCCATGCCTTCCGCAAGTGGAAGACCAATTTGAGAGCACAAACGCTTTATAAATAACCGGTTTTTTCATGCTTGTGATGGTGATTTGCTACGTATCTTATACTCTTATGCTATTTGCAACTATAATCTAGGTTCTGTGATATAAACCATAATTTTGCGATATTCGCTACTATATATTAGCGCCGTTTGAATGACTTCATCTTACGCTAACGTGTGCACGTGCTCATACTTTTGCTTTAGCTTGCACTGTGATGCTCATGCCGTTACACTGATGCGTTATCATTTGCGAAAGAACATTTAATTACGAAAAAAAAAACACTAAATTTAACCAACCTACAACACATTTCACGCATGCAACTTATTTTGTAAGAGCTCTTCTTTCACACATTCACCACTCAGCGTGGGTTGAGGAAGGTGTTGGCAGCTTGAACACGTTCGCGCAGAGCTTGCGAAATTGTCGGGCGATTCACGGAGTCCATGATGTTTGATCTTCTGGGTTGTTTTTCGTTTTTGAATTTAGAAGACGGACTGCACCAACTGGTGTTTCCCTTGCTTTTTTGTCTTGAAGTAATTTGTATGTCGTGTCTGAAACTCGCAGTTTTTCTTTGAATTCTTTATCCGTAATTATCGTGGTATTATTTAAAATTAGGTGAGGTTTTCCCTCTCGAAAAAACTCTTTGCTGCTTTCCGGTTCGGTTGGCACAATTAAAATACATTTGCGAGTTGACATCTTTACTGCTAGCGCTCAATGACGATATTACAAATGAAAACTCAGAGCAATATTGTCTTTCCTGAACGAGTTTTTTTTCTAACGTTATAATTGCAGGCATGAAATTTGCTAACGTTGTAATTGCAGGCATAAAATTTGCTATGATTTCCTCGACATTGTTTTGAACGTTCGGCAGCTGCCCCGCAATTTCATGCGATGGGGAAGTCGTTGATAAGCACAACGCTGGCTCGCGTTAGAACGTCAGCCACGAAATTATTAGTGAATTATGTGTTCTCTTGCTTGAAATATACAGTCCGCGGAAAATTGGTCGAGTTTTTCTCGGTTAAAGCCTCGTCTACACTTGGCGTAAAATCGTTAGCGTAGCATAAAATTCTTTGTTTATTTAAGTTAGTTGGAAAAACGCTAGCGCGGATGTGCTAGCACGCTCAACGCGGAATCTTCAGTGTAAAAACTTTTCCTTTTTAGCAAAGTATTTTCCAAACGCTCAGCGTCTAGCATGCTCTGATCCTGAGGTAACAGTCAAGTCTTAGCCTAGGCTAGTTGAAAAATAGTGTTTTGGGACTCCTGCGTTATTTGCTTGGACTCGATTCCATGTTTATGGAAAAGACTAGGTCTAGACTTGGCGTTAGAACCTCAGCTATTTCAAGTTTTAAGCATATTTAGCTTGGAAAAGGCAGGTAAATATAAGCTAGGCTTGTAGGCACACAGTGTTTTGGGGCCCTCTTGTCTTTTTTGCATGAACAAGTCAGAGGTTTTCATATTTTTTTACATTTTTTAAAAAGACTATAAGCTAGATGCTTACTGATTCAATTTGCATGGCATAATAAGCTAAAAACAGAGGTAGCCTAGACCTAGGTTAATGAGCAAATCAGTGCCAAGTCATATGTAACCCTATCCAGGTTAGTCTGCAGTGCCATACAAAACCAGAAAACTTTTTTCAATTCTTTAGGCTAATGTATGATTCATTGGTAGATGCAGGGTCTCAGCCCCTCTAAATTTTAATTATGATGATGCCATTACATACCGGTAGTCTAGTAAGCTATGCGCAGATAAATAGGCTTCTGGAACTGGATGATGGTTAAACATTCTTGGTATGTAGCCCTGTCCAGTGAATTACCGTGCCAATTGTACTGTAAGCGACCAGATAGTTCTTTTAAAGATTGGTTTTTGATTGAAATATGAGTATAAATAGGTTTATAGTGAATCAGTACGGGTACCGTAGCTTAAAACCGATTTGTTTTTATTTTGCGGTTTGGTATCAGTAGGTTTTTTAAGCAGTTTGTCTACAGATAAAAATAGACAAGTCAGACAATTTTGACAGAAACCATACCCTTGGAATGAGACTTAAAGCTTATTGATAGCAGTTTAACAATATTCTACCCAATTCTATGGAGGGTATCCAATGCTAGTTACCAGCAGCCTCAACACAAATTTTTAAAAATATGCTTGGAGGAACGTTGCTGAGAAATAAGGATCAGAGAATAGTAAGTATATATTTACCAATCTGCTTTCAGTAATCCAAAGCTTTTCCTTATTATGTCTCATAGCTAAGTTTTCAAGCTTGTCTCTGTGTAAGTGACTTACAGTTACACTAACACAGCAAATTGGTAAGCTAGCATAATGATGCATCGGTATGTAAATTTTGACACAGTTTTCGCAGTATTGAGCCAGCAGCTCTGAAACTGCTTTACGAGTTTATCAATGCTATTTTGGGTATATTGCAGTTTTGCTGGCAAAGTTTTATGTGTTTGTTTTTAGATGAGATTATGCAAGATGCTGTGGAAAAACGTTAAGGAAAAGAGAATCTGAAAACAAGAGTACAAAGTCATTTTGCAAAACTGGCTGATGGTATCCAACAGGCAGCTGCTATTTAAATGATCAAACAACTGATTTGTCGTTTAATTTGCAATATCCGCTTTTGTTAATATAAACATGCAGAGTAGTGTTGCTGTTGTATTCCAAGACTGGTACAGTAGTAGGATGAGCACAATGTTTCAAAAGTGTGTAAATTTTTGAGAAAGGTTGACCAGCACTGGTCTAGTCTACTGCTTAAAACGTCGATATAACTTACAGAAGCATTGGCTTTCAAAATTGCAACATAGAAGCGTTTTAGCAGGGAGTCGAACCGAACCCGAACCGGAGTTTTATAAACCGGTTTTGAGCTATTTTTGTCGAACCTTAACCGAAACGGAACCGTATTTTTCAAAATCACTAAGAGCGAACCGGAACTGAACCGAATAATTTGAGTACTTAAGAACCTTAACCGAACCGATTGAAAAAAGCGGTTCGCTCCGTGACGTAACACGCGTCACTTTGAAACTGGTTTGAATTCAAAATAATAGTCACTTATGTAAATAATCTATGCATGGTGAAAAAGTCTTTTACCATTAATTGGATTTTAGGGATGTGCCTCAAGGAAAATTACTCGCCGAGTAACGAGTATTCACATTTACTCGGCCGAGTATGTATTCTGCGACGTCGAGATATGAACTCAAAATCAGGTGAAGAGCAAAAAAAAGGTCATCACGTCCGTATTTCCACTCAAAATCGGGTGCAGAGTAAAAAAAAAGGTCGAAATGATAATGCTTTAATGCTCGGTAGAGTATCGATTAATACTCGGACTCGACTCGGCACATCCCTACTGGCCTTACCGCAAGTTAAAATTATGCATTATATTGGCCTGTCAATGCAAAGAAAAATTGCGCTGTACGTTTCATTTTTTAAATTGTGTTACTACAACTATACCGCTGTAAATCTCAAAACTGGACGTTTCGACAACATAAATTCAGCTGTCATCATCAGCAATGTATGCAAGGCAGTACAAAACTGTAAGAACTAGAATTTACAATTCTAACTGCAAGTAATAGCATAACCCAGGCAACGGGTCAAAATAAGTGGTATAATTATAACGTCATAAACCAAAAGCTAATAAAAAGACTGACGGAGTTAAATTAACAATCAAATAAGTAAAGAGGAGCGGATTTGAAGTCAACGTTAAGCAATGGCTCATATTTTTGAACAAAAAGTGACTCAAGAATTAATAAGCGTGCAGATACACCAGAGCTACTAAGAATGTTCGGTTTGGCAAAGTCCACTTTATGATCAGGATTGTCCATTAAATGCCGGCACACCTCGGATTTATCCGAACTGGAATGCTCCTTAAGTCTGTTAATAAGATTACGTCTAGTCTGTCCTATATAGCTAGAACCACAAGAACACGTTAATTTATGTACAACCCCATATTTCATCAAGGTCTTTTGCTTATCTTTCAGACGAAAGTTATGTCCGATGTTCCAGGTGGTGTCGATAATCCGTAGAATAACTCGGTTCCATGTATGCTTTTCCACTAAGGCGGACAGCTCTTTCTTGAGTTGCATTGACATGTCACCTAAAAAGGGCAACCGAGCAATAACTGTTCTACAATTTTTACGCTTTTCAAGGTGACTCAACATCTTGTCATATTTACGATTAAAAAATCTCCTGACACAACTATCTAAAAAATAAGCAGGATAGCCATTGCGACCAAGCATAACCTTGATATTATCCACCTCTGAACAAATGCTTTCATAAGAACTACAAATCTTGTAAGCACGATCGAGCAAACAATTGACCAAGTTATATTTATAGCGGCGTGGTACAAAGCTGCTCCATTTGGAATATAATCCAGTGTTGGTCGGTTTGCGAAATGTACTGGTTGTAACTGTCGTTGAACTGTTATCTACTAAAACATCCAAAAAATTAATACATTTGTTATTTTGAATTTCAGTGGTAAACTTTAAGTTAGGAAGTACTTCATTCAAACTGTCACAAAATATTTTAATGGAATCAAGGCTATCAAAAACAGCGAAGCAATCATCCACATACCGGTAAAAAATTGATGGCTGATGATTTGAAAGCGTTCTCGACAGAGCTTTGTCCACTAGATGGTTCATAAGGACATCAGCCATAAGACAAGATAAACTGCCACCCATAGCCACACCGTCAGTTTGCTCAAAAAGTTCTCCATTGAATGAGAAGGCACCTCCTTGAACTGTCCATTTTAACAATTTCCTCATGTTATTTTTATCTATTCCTTTAAGAACAAAATCTGTGTCATTGTCGAATAATTTATCCAATATTAAATCAATAGTATAATCAACCGGTATGTTAGTAAAAAGGCTAATTACATCAAAGGAAACCATTACCTTATTGAGTAAAAACTTATCTTTCATGTTATTGACGAAGGTGAATGAATCTTTGAAATTCGTCGGATGCTCTCGAAGAAAACCGAGGTTTTGTGAGAGCCACTTCGCGCATTCCTGATTGTAACTTCCGGCTGCCGATAGAATGGGTCTAAGTGGAACTGTCGGCTTATGTATTTTAGGTAGGCCATACATAGCCGGTAATGAGGTTGCTGATGGATAGATACGCCTGTAGTCATCTTCCTCAAGAAGCTTTTTAGATTTAAGACGTCGCAGGAACCTTTGAAATCTGCTGAGATTAGACAAATTATTATCTGACTTAACGCGAGAGAACTTAGTCTTATCATCAAGAATGTGAAGCATTTTAGCCTGATAGTCACTCTTATTCATAATTACTACTCCGTTTCCTTTGTCGGGTTTCGAGATCACTACCGAAGAATCATCACGTAATGACTGGAGAGCATTTCGCTGCATTTCCGATAATGATGATGGGTGCCTGCCTTTTTGTTGAAAAAATGTAGTCACGTATCGTTCATATAAACCCATTAATTTCTGCTTAAATACAATACGGTTAGAGTTATTCAAATAATGTCGGATTTGCTTATATATATATTCAAACTCGGTACGAACTTGAAAAATATTAAGTTTTTCGGGAAAGAAGAAATAGTTAAGCCCTTGATTAAGTAAATTGGTCTCAGCAGCCGAAAGGTTACGGCTCGACAGATTGACTACTACTTTAGGCTCATTGTCCATAGCTAGACCCACGTCAATTCCCAAAGACTTAAGCTTGTGAGATACTGACTTAAGGGCTCTACGTTCATCACGTGATTTAGCTCTGTCAAGAAACTTTTTAACGAAATAAGTCGTAAGATAGCCTAAGTTACCGAACAACTTAAGTCTAAGAAAGCGATCTTCTTTCAATAGCTTCTGAAGGTTGGTCTTCTTATGGTTCAATTCCTTTAAAAGAAGCTTGTTCGTAAATCTTTTAACCTGTTTTGAACTCTGAAGCTTAGGCTTAAAAAGCTTAAACCTGAGAAATTTTGGACAAAGATTGTACAATACACAAGCTTTCAAAAAACTAATAGCTGCCTGGTTGCTACCGATCTTACCTTGTAGCTGTTCAAGTTTCCTCAGCTGCCTTAAGCACTCATTCCCGTATCGGTTTCCAATATACTTCGGAATACAATAAATATGGGACGAAAATAGCTTAAGGAGGAAAAATAAAGCCGCTGTAAATCTCAAAATAAAGTAAAACCATAAGAAGACCAACCTTCAGAAGCTATTGAAAGAAGATCGCTTTCTTAGACTTAAGTTGTTCCGTAACTTAGGCTATCTTACGACTTATTATGTTAAAAAGTTTCTTGACAGAGCTAAATCACGTGATGAACGTAGAGCCCTTAAGTCAGTATCTCACAAGCTTAAGTCTTTGGGAATTGACGTGGGTCTAGCTATGGACAATGAGCCTAAAGTGGTAGTCAATCTGTCGAGCCGTAACCTTTCGGCTGCTGAGACCAATTTACTTAATCAAGGGCTTAACTATTTCTTCTTTCCCGAAAAACTTAATATTTTTCAAGTTCGTACCGAGTTTGAATATATATATAAGCAAATCCGACATTATTTGAATAACTCTAACCGTATTGTATTTAAGCAGAAATTAATGGGTTTATATGAACGATACGTGACTACATTTTTTCAACAAAAAGGCAGGCACCCATCATCATTATCGGAAATGCAGCGAAATGCTCTCCAGTCATTACGTGATGATTCTTCGATAGTGATCTCGAAACCCGACAAAGGAAACGGAGTAGTAATTATGAATAAGAGTGACTATCAGGCTAAAATGCTTCACATTCTTGATGATAAGACTAAGTTCTCTCGCGTTAAATCAGATAATAATTTGTCTAATCTCAGCAGATTTCAAAGGTTCCTGCGACGTCTTAAATCTAAAAAGCTTCTTGAGGAAGATGACAACAGGCGTATCTATCCATCAGCAACCTCATTACCGGCTATGTATGGCCTACCTAAAATACATAAGCCGACAGTTCCACTTAGACCCATTCTATCGGCAGCAGGAAGTTACAATCAGGAATGCGCGAAGTGGCTCTCACCAGTGACTTCTCATAGAGAGACACATTAGTAATGCTCCGCGAATAACCAATATTAATCCGCTTGAACTATTTGTTGTTTATTGCGCTACAATCGCTGTTTAGTTTTGCGTGAAAATTGGTGTACGTGGTTAACTTTAAAGTATTTCCTGTTTGAATAACTTTTTTTACGCTAACATTTTGTGATTACGAATATAATTACAAACTTGCTCAATTTAGTTCGATTAGGTCGTTCCGCATGACTGAACAGTCTCTTAACTTCTTGTGCTGTATAATTCTGCTGGTTATTTTCAATGATTTAACTGCGGCATCTGCATGTGTTGATCAACAGACCTGCTGTTGCTGGGCTGTTTTTAAAATAAGTGATGGAGTTAAGTCCTAATGTTCGGAACCAAGACCGAGACTTGAAAAAATTTTCGCGACCAAAACTTTTAAGAAAATTTATTCGTATGTTACCACCTAACAACTTTCATGGTTTTTTTCGCCTAAAAAGCTTCTTCCAATCACCCCAGAAAATCTTCACGTCCTCCCGATTTCGTCGCTCATGTTGCGGGATCGATTTCCCGGCCGATCAATTCGGACACAGTGCCGCCAACGGTTAGCCACCGCTGCGACGTTTTTCAGAGGGTGTTGCCCTGGCGCTAAGCCGCAGAGATGGGGCTCACCACTCGTTTCACGCTTCGGCGTAATAACGCGAATTTAATGAAGATTTGATTTTTGGTTCATACTTCATGCGATTTAAATCTTCGCTCACTCTTATTGTTATTGTTACCGATACTCTTAGATGTTTTTAAAATAAGTTTCAAAGACAGGTGTTGGTAGGAAAAAATTCATTACTCTGAGTCTGCAATCTCATCTGCAGCGTACCACAGCAGATTTTCTTTGCCAATAAAAAAAAATCACTGGAAAGCTGACGGAATGAGATACCAAATCAAAAAACTCTATTTTTCGGACTTTTCTCAAAAATCCACTCAATTTGCCACGAGTTTGTTTCAAAAATTCTGAAACTTTTGAAGCATCACTCATCTTTTTAACACATTTAGAACATGAAATATGTAAAAATTTGTATTTTCGGGAGGTCCGAACCCCTCCATTATAAAAACGTAACGGGTGCAAGCATGAAAGTTTGCCCGATTTTCTTCAATTTTTTTTTAATGGGTTTTTACATGGCAGAGAACGTATGGCAATGTTGTCAGATGTCTCCGACAATGTTTTAATTTATGCGTTGCTCTGCAATGCTCACATCCAATAAATTCAAAGTTTTTTTAGTCCTACACAACCTAAAATTTTGAATCTCCTGACTTCTCGCATTTCAAGACTATAATTTTACGAGACTAGAGATCTAGACTTGTAGTTCAAGACCGAGACGAGACTTTGAAAATTGTGTCTCGATACCCGAGACTTGTCTCGAAAACTCCGTCACTACTTACCACAAGAACTCGCCTAATGTTGAAACAAATCGGGTCACTAGTAGTAGTTTATTTTTTCTTTCCACAAAGTAACGCACAAAAAGCAAATCCTTACATTCGGAAAGAAACAAGAAGCATCGAATAACTCTAAA